>PVIC010003262.1:0-41055 GCA_004025085.1 Thryonomys swinderianus
CGCCAGAGCCTTTCTTAAAGGACGACCACAATCAGTCACCAAATCATTCCTATCAAGGAAATAGCACCTCAAAAAAAAAGGTACGGCCGACGTTCATCCTCACTTAAGGATAAGGGGATTTCCATCTTACTGCCTCTGGTCTGTCTCCCAACTCCCCTTTAGGGCTCACTACTTTGTCTCCTCAAAACACTGCAGAATTCCATCTCCCTGACCATCAGGGACAGCCTTGTTCTGCGTGTGTGGATCTTTATGGACTTCTTCTAGCGTCTTGTGGGAACACACCTACATGTGTGTCTATGTTCGTTTGCAACTGTGTATGTATGCTTGAGCACATGGCATATTAAAAGAGCCTACACAGTGCCGGACGTGGTGGCTCACGCCTGTAATCCCAGCATTTGGGAGGCAGAGACAGGAGGATTGCTGAGTTCGAGGCTTGCCTAGGCTACACAGTGAGCTCAGAGCCAGCCTGAACTACAAAGTGAGACCCTGTCTCAAAAAAAAAAAAAAGAGCCTACAGTGCTAAGCAGTTGGTCTGGAGCTGAGAGGTGGCCTGGGATCTTGCTTGCTCCTATAATCCTTGGCCCAGGCTTTGAGACAGCCCAGTGGACTTCTTCCTTGAAGGTAAGCAATACCACCAGGAGAATCCCCAAGACATGTTTGCTTCTTTGGCGTTTTTTAATTAAACATAAATATTCTTATCCAGTTTCTTTTTTACTTCCACAGTGATAGTTCTCACCCTATCCCCACTCCTTGGGCCCAATTCTTTCTGAGTCTTTAAGGAAGGTAAATGGAATCAAGATGGAGGCCATCCCAGGTTCTTAGAGGGTGACTAGCTAGCTCAGCAGCACTTTCACTGGCCAAATAAAGATCCCTCAAGGGAACTCAGGACAATATGGGGACTGTTATGTCTTTCATCTTGATCTGCCCTGTACTACTTTCCTCATCAATGCTGAAGGTCATCTTGAAATATCTTTACTTGATAGCTAGAAATTACTTCCATCCCCGTCCCTTACTCCTGTCACTCCTTGACCTCATCTCTCTGCAAAGGTCTATCCACCACCTTAAATTTTTTTACACAGCAGAAGTGACAGGCGTGGCGACTATATTGCTCCCACTTGAGGCACCCCCTTTGGCTGAGCTATGTATCAATGATCCCAACAATTGTAATGCTCTTTCCCCTCCTCACGTGAAGTTCAGTTGTGGAAGAGTAAAAGTGTCCGCTTGTCCTGGTGCCTCAGCATCCAGAGCAGTCCATTATGGCAAAGCTGAAGATCCCAAAACTCTTCAGCTGGAGAGCTGTCACACATGAGTCTGGAGTCGCTGGTGGGTGGGTGTGGGGAAGGCAGCATATGGGAAGGGGGGAGTTCCAGAGGTCAGGTCTGGGGGTCCAAAGGATGTGGGCTTGACATAGCTGGTGAAAGCTCGAGGATGAGGTGTGGTGAGATACCCTGCCCGGGCTCTGTACAGTCTACAGGGGGGTACCATGTCCAGGTGTGGACTGAAGTCATAGAAAGTGGGGGTCCCTGGAAGTCCCAGGGGGGATGGGGGTGGCAGGAAGAGGCCTCCTCCAGGAGCTTCACCAAGGCTCAGGCTCACACTGACCCCTCGAACCTTGTAGTAACCGTTGGTCGGATCCTGAGGGGACGAAGAGGACTTGGTGAGATATAGGACAGTACAGAGAGGTACAGATGAAGGGACACGCTGAGAAAGACCTAAACCTAGAGACAAAAGACAGAGACTAGAATAGGCAGAGACCCAGAGACAGACAGACCTGTGGACTATCAGAGAGACAAAATGAGGCAAAACAACCACAAAAGACAAAGGAGATAGGGAGAAACAAAGAGAGAGATCAAAACAGCTGGATGTGGTGGCTCACGCCTGTCATCCCAACACTCGGGAGGCAGAGACAGGAGGGATTGCTGAGTTCGAGGCTTGCCTGGGCTACATTGTGAGCTCAGGGCCAGCCTGAACTACAAAGTGAGACCCTGTCTCAAAAAAAAAAAAAAAAAAAGATAGAAAAGAGAGAGAGATCAAGACAGAGACAGGGGGACACATGTGTGCTGAGGTGAGGGGATGCAGAAGGAAGGACAGCGATTCCTCCAACTGCCCTTAGCTTTGACTCCCAATTGCGCCCTGTGCCACTGCTGGAGATGTTTCGCTAGGACACCTTTGTGCAGATCCCAGGCCAAGAGCAAAGTGACAAATCCTCAGGCAAAACTCAGAGGGGTCAGCTCTGTGCCTAGGGAATGCACACAGGGGTGCTCCCTGTACAGGGGTCACGTGGTGACGGAGAAGCACAGGTCAGAGTGGTTGCGGCTCTGATGGGCAAAACACAGACAGAATAATTGGGCCCTGATGAGGGAGGCTGAGGTTCCCCAGAACAAAGTCTGGGCTGAGACTGGGAGATAAAGGAGGGAACCAGACAGACATTGGAAGGGTGGGAGGGTTTAGGCCAAGAAAACAGCATGTGTATAGTGCACAGGAAAAAGGACTATGGGGCTCCAAAGAAGGAACAGGTCTCAGGAGACCTACACCCAGTATGGCTCTTCCAGAGTGAGCAGGGGCGACCAGGGAGATACATTTAGGAGGCCGGAAGCATGACTGTGATGGAGCTGGATGCAGCGGCCCAGGGGGCATGAGAGTGGCAAGGTCCTACTCCCAGGGTGACATAATGAAAAAGGAGGAGAGAGAGTGAGAGACACAATGAAGGGACCCTCCCAGCCCCACACTCACCTTCGTCTCCGGAGCTTCTTTCTCATCCAGAACCAGGTCACAGTGGTCATTGGGCACAATGGGACCCTGTGTAGGGAACACAGGGAGAAGGACTTGTCAGGTGATCCTCCTGCCCCAGGGTCAGACCCCAAGGACCTTCAGCCTGGCCATGGAGGCCAGGAAGGAGGGTTCCCTGAGAGCTCCCGGGCTGGGATCTGGGCTCAGGAAATAAGAGGGTGGTGGAGACATACTGAATCAGTGGTCAGGGGCGCGTTGGACTTGGGGAGTATCTGAGGGCAAGATTTGAGTTTGGGGGTACAGTTGGACAAGGATTTTATTGGATCTAGGGACTCTGGCATCTTACCCGATCCTCGCTGCTGACTGTTTCCTCTTCCCCAGGGCCCCGTGAACTGGAGCCATCACTGCTTCCTGGGATTCGCACCAGGTTCTTTTGCTTGGAGAAAGAGGCTAAGACCCAGACAGAGGGGGAGGTAAGCAAATAGGTAGGGTCACCATTTGTGGAGACCAATAACAGGGAAGAGAAAGAACTGAGGCTATCACTAAAGAAGCTAGGAGCCAATAAGAACTTGGGTGTGGGCCAGAGATTTAGCTCAGTGGTTCCAGCACTTCCCTAGCAAACACAAGGTCCCTGGTTTGATCCCCAGTAACCACACACAACAATACTAGGTGTGGTGACTCACGCCCACCAGCAATCAGTACCACACACCACAATGCTGGGCATGGTGGCTCACACCTGTCATCCTAGCACTCTGGAGGCAGAGGCAGGAGGATTGCTGAGTTCGGGGCTTGCCTGGGCTACATAGTGAGCTCAGGGCCAGCCTGAACTACAAAGTGAGACCCTGTCTCAAAAAAGAAACAAAAACAACAAAAAAAGAAAGAATTCAGGTGTGTGTGTGGATGGCCTTGAAGAGACTATTAATTCTGAGGAAGGAGCTGGACCCTGAAGGTGAGCCCAGCCCTGTGTAGGGGGAGAGCCTGGACTGAAGCCACATCCCAGGGCAGCAGTCGCGGGCAGGGCACATGGGGCTGGAGGGTTGAGTTCATGGAGAGGGGGCAAAGGCAGGGTTTAGGCACTGACACTTGCCGTGGCGCCAGCAGCAGACAGCCACCCCAGTGATGATCATAAGAAGAGTCACGGCTGCAGCTGCTACTCCAGCCACGATTCGCACAGTAGGAAGCAAGTCTGTAGGGAGGAGGAGAATCCTGAGAAGGCTGAGCCATCACTGGGAAAGACACTCAGGTCTGGGTTTGGTGATCCATGGGTGGGGGAGTCCCAAGGTTTGTAGTTCTCTAGTGTGTGCTGTAAGGCTCCGTGAATTAGAGGCTCTTCCCAGTTTGAGAATATAGAAACTTAAACTCCCTGGTTTAGCGCTTAAAACGTCTGTTACTTTGTAGCTCTGCAAATGTTAGGGAGTTTTCAGTTTAAGATTCTGTATTTGAGAGAATTTATTGTTTGGTTTCAGGTTTCAAGGAAACCCACAGTTTTAAGGTACCCAAAGTTTCAGGTCTCTGCATTTGAGGGCCTTCTAGTTTGGGAGCTTCATTCAGGGGATCCTCATACTTGTGGGGCTTGGAATCCCCATATTTGGGGTCTTTAAGACAGTGTCTCACCTTTACGGCCTAGGTGGACCTGAGTGCCACCCTCACCCAGCCGGTTCCGGGCACTGCAGTTGAATGCCCTACTGAAGTCAGATTCCTGGGTCCCCGAAATGTGTAGCACAGAGATCAGGCCTGGAACCTGACCTCCAAGACCCTCTGGGGCTGGGAAAGTCTCCACCAGGAACCTGCCTCTGGACCCTGCCTCCAGGAAGCCCTCACCCCAAGACCAGACCTAAGGACAGGAAAGAAGAGAAAAGAGGAGAGAGGTCATTGAGGGCATGGGAGGGAGGAAGAGGTGTCCACAAAGTCAGAGAAAGCCAGAGCCATTGCCAGGGTCCAGTGGGAGGTCAGGGCCCAAGGGTACGGGAGACTTTTCCTTACCACTGCTTCTGGAGCAGGGGAGGCAAACACCAGGCACTGGACGCGGGCAGGCCCCCTCAGAAAGGCAGGAGCAGAATGCAGGGCGGTTACTACTGGGGGGGCTGCAATGGAGGTTGTGAACTGTCACTGGATGCTTCCATCTACAAGCTCCTTTCAAGGCCAACCGCACCCCCTAGACTTCTCGCCCCACTCACTAGCTCTGAACCCTCCCCTCTCACCGTTCACTGTCAGCCTCGCCTCCGCTGTGCCGCCCCCCAGGCCTGAGCGCCCAGGCTCAGCTCTGCACACATAGTAGCCCGCATCCTCAGGCCCCACAGACAGAAGTCGCAGCACAGGCCCGGAACTCAGCACCTGGGACAGGGAAGGGTGACCAGAGGCAGGACTTTGCCAGGAGCCCAGGTCCACCACCATCTACTGCCATAGCCCCCATTGGGCCTCACCTGTGTGCCGCTGCGACGGGTCCAGGTTATCCGTGGGAGGGGGTTCCCACGCCAAGCACAGCTGAAGGAGGCATCTTCCCCCATGTCCACTGATATGGCCTCTGGCTTTGCCTGCAGAATCGGCCCAACTGGAGGAGGTAGAGGACGGGTCATATGGTGAGGGCAAAATGAAGCCCCCAACCCAAGGATCGTACTTTCAGGAAAAAACAAGGTCCCAAACATAAGCCCTCAGTCTACAACACCCTTCTCACAAACTGTCCATGTCTACAGGCCCTGGTCCCACTCCTGGGTCACTTTGGACTAAACCCGCACAGCCAAACCCTGGCTACTTTCTTTCTTATTTGTTTTTTTTGTTGATTTGTGCCAGGGATTGAACTCAGGGCTTTCTCATTGAGCTCCATTTACAGACCTTTTCTTTTTAAAAAATATTTATTTATTTTTGAGGCAGGGTCTCTCTTTGTAGCTACATAGCCTAGGCAAGTCTCAAACTCAGCAGTACTTCTGCCTCTGCCTCCTGAGTGCTGGGATTACAGGCATGAGCCACCACGCCTGGCATTGTGGTATGTGGTACTGATTGCTGGTGGGTGTGAGTCACCATGCCTGGTATTGTTGTTTGTGGTTACTAGGGATCGAACCAGGGACCTCGCACTTGCTAGGCAGGTGCTGGAACCACTGAGCTAAATCTCCAGACCCCTTTTCCTTAAAAAACAAAACAAAACAAAACAAAACACTGGGTCTCACCAAGTCCCTTGAATATGTGATCTTTCTGCTTCAGCCTCCCAGAGTGCTGAAATCACAGTGATATATCACCACTAGGGGGCCCTCTCTCTCCACAACCCGCCCCAGCCACGCCCCTGTTTGGCCACTCTCACGGCCCGGTCTTGCTCACACAGCACATCCAGCGCCGTGCTGCGGTTGGCGCTACCCACAGCATTGCTGACCTCGCAGGACACTGGCTCAGTCAGGAACGAGACGTCAGCCACAATCTCCAACCTTGGCCCACGGGCCCCGAGCACCGGGGAGCCCCCCTTTGCCCACCTGCGGAAGTGATGATGATGCCATTGATGTTGTTCTACCCCTCTCTAAACCGTGCTTTCCCAGCTGGAGAGAGGTGTTTGTTCTCACCTGTAGCCAGTGACAGGAGGCTGGGCTGTGGCCTGACACAGGAATATGACCTTCTCTCCCTCTTGAACAGTCTGCGGCTCCGCAGACAGAGTCACCACGGGGGGATCTGGGAGGAGGCAACTGTTGGTCTATAGGGACCTGCCATACCTCTGCTGCCATCCATTCCCCAGACCCTCCACCCAGGAAGCTGCATGTCTAGTCTCTTTCTCTCTGAGCCAGGAGTCTGGGCTGCTAGTGCCCGATTCCCCCAAGGGCCCATTGTGCCATCTCTGCCTTCTCCTGCTCTGTTGTTCTTTTCTTCTTGCTCTATATGGTGGATTCCAGGACCTGGCTCCTTCTTATCTCAGGGATCCCAGAACCATGGTTCCCTCCTTCCTCAGACCCAGGGCTCCAGGCTCCACCCCCTTTTCTGAGGCCAGCTGAACTCACACTGTAGGCTCAAGGTGATAGCTGTGTCCCTCCCTGAGGGCAGGGCCTGGCTCCGGGCTCTGCAGACCAAAGTAGCTCCATCATCGTGGCTGGATGGGGTCAGGAACAATGTACTCTCCACTGACCCAGTGGCCTCTTCCTTCAGCAGGGTCTGGAGGGTATGAATAATAATAATGACTTCATTTGCCCTTTCTACATACAGTGCTAACTAGGTGTCAGGCACTTTTTTTTTTTTTTTTTTTTTTGGAGACAGGGTCTCGCTTTGTAGTTTAGGCTGGCCCTGAGTTCACTATGTAGCCCAGGCAAGCCACCACGAACTCAGCAATCCTCCTTTCTCTGCCTCCCGAGTGCTGGGATTACAGGTGTGAGCCACCACGCCCGGCACTGTGCTATGTGGTATTGATTGCAGCATTCTATGTGGTTACCGGGATCGAACTCAGGACCTTGCGCTTGTGAGGCAGACACCAGAACCACTGAGCTAAATCTCCGGCCCGGTGTCAGGCACTTTTAAAGACACTTTTAAATATTATGCTATTTAATCCTACATGTACACTATAAAGTACATGCTACTATTATCCCTATGGTATGGATAAAGAAACTGAGGGATAGAGAATTTAAATAACATCCTGAAGACCAATTAGCTAGCAAGTGGTTGACCCAGAAGTAGCCTGGCCTTAAAATTAAAACCCTCACCCTGAATCACGTCTCATCCCTTGAAGTTCAGCCTTTCTCCTTTGGATGTATCAGTGGTCAGAGTGAACCCGAGGTTTCACTGGTTGGGGAGGGGCTGGGGAAAGGATCTGGACCTGACCTGGTGGAAGGTACTTCCGTCCAGCCGGACCCCATCTCGGAGCCACAGCAGCTCCGGATGAGGTCGGGCATCCCCACGACTCCGGCAGGTCAGGTTTGCAGGAACTCCAGCGACCAGAGACACAGAGGGCCCACCCAGCACCCGGGGGGCTTCGGGGGGCACTGAAGGAGAGAGAGATGATCAGAATTTGATCCTGCATCCAGAGATCCTGATGTCAGCCCCCATCCACCACCCTCTGGGCACCCTGGACTGAGAGTCCTAGGGAATACTGCACTCCCCTCCAGCTCCCAAGAGACAGGTGGCTGAATGCTCACCCAGCACGTGCAGCTGGGCTGGTCGGGATCGGAGGCCGGCTTGTGTAGCCTGACATTCATATGATGCCTCATCCTCTAGTTCCACGGGCCTAATGTGGAGGTCGTGCTGGCCACTGGCTGCATTTCCGGATATCCAGTACCGGGACCAGCCTGGAGTCGGGGAAGAGGCAATCACACCATGATTCTGAGACCCTGGCACCAGGTCGTCACCCAGACATGCCGCACCAGAAAATTGGTGTACCTTTCAGAGTGTGCTCTGAGCTGGGTGTCCTCACACCCTTGTGTTCCCAGCACTCTGGGAGGCTGAGCCAAGAAGATCACAAGTTCAAGCCCAGCCTGGGCAACGTATCATAACCATGCCTTAAGGTTAAAACTTAAAAAGGGCTTAGTATGTAATTCAGTGCCAAGGCCCGGGGATCAATCCCCAGTGCCAAAGGCTGGGGGTTCAGGGTGGGGGATCCAGAGGGACCCAATCCATTCCCAGGGTAGAGACATTGCAAACTTGGTGATCACGTAGTTAGAAAGCAAAGCAAGGAAATAATTTTACAACACGAGGTACTACTTCTAGGCTGTGATAGGGAAAAGAAATGAGGAGGTTTCTAGGAAATGGGCAATGAATGATCTAGCATGGCTGTCAATAATTAATTACTTGGCAACTTGTCCAGCGGGACTTTTCTGCTTTTATATCCCCAAATAATATGAGTCACCCGCAAAGAAGCAGCTCAAAACCTCACTCCCAAACAATATATTTTAGTCCATCAATTTCCCAAAGTTGAAACTATCACGACAGAAACATCCGATACAGCCCAGCTCCAAACACAGCAGCCCTCACTCCGGTGCGGGCCCTCCCCGCGGAGAGCAGCCTCACCTGGCAAGTCCCTTTCGCCGCCCAGAGCCAGGCCATCCTTGGTCCACTGAACAAGCCCCCTGTATGAGCCCAGAGTACACGGCAGCCAGGCTTCCTCCCCCAGTAGCACCACGAGGTCCTCCGGCTGTCTCAGGAAATGGGGCGACAGACCTAGGAGAACGGGCCCGCCACAGAGCTGAGCTTAGCATATTCCGGAACTCTCCCATTCCAGTACCGGGAGCCCCCCACCCCACCCCGAGAAACTCCGAGCGCTCCCGCTTAGACGCCGCAGCCCAAACCGTCTGCTCCCCCTCCGGTACCTGCACGGCCCCCGAAGGAGCAGAGGAGGACGAGCAGGGCGGCGACCAACATCCTCGGCGCGAGTCTCCCAAGGCCCGCTAGACTCGGGGCTGCGCTCGCCCCTCTCCAGCTTCTTGCTGGGCCGCACCTCTCCCCACTTCGGACCGGAGCCCTCTCCGCGCGCAATGCCTGCCTCAGTCCCGGGTCCCGAAACCTACTCCTCTGTAGCCTCGGAAGATGCTCTGAGACGCCCGCCGGTTCTGCACCCCGTCTCTTCCGGACCCCGGGGGCGGATCCCGCGCCCCGCCCGCCCGCCGCCCCGGGAGGCCCGCCCTCTTCCCATTGAGAAGCTCCGGGCGGGACGCGGATGAATGGGCCGCGCCGAGCGGCGGCGGGGGGCGGCGGGGGGCGGCGGGGGGCCCCGCCCCGGCCCAGTTGGGGTCTGGGAGCCGCAACACCTGGGTCCAGGGAGCAGTCCCGCCCGCTTGGGCGTCAGCCCCCGTCTGGGGGGTGGGGGGAGCTGGCGGGGGGAGGGGAGAGAGTGGAAGAAAGTAGCTCAGCCCGGGTCCTGTGGGGACCGCGCCGAGTGGAAACTAAGCTATAAATGGGAGCCCCTGGAGCCTCGCCAGTTTCCGCGCCCCAGGGAGGCGGGGCCCGGTGCTCCCGCGAGCTTGCGGGTCGGAGAGAGGGCACCTGGGTCCCGGAATCCAGCTGGGATCCCTGAAAAGGGGGGCGCAGCCCCCCCATTTGAAAACTCCTTGAAATATCCCTCTGCTGCCTTGCTCTCGTCGCACAACGTAGCAGGTCCTGAGACGCAGGGATCCCGGCCCCAGTCCCTCCTTTCCCAGGACCCCCAGTCCCGGCCCGGCCCCTCTCCCCGCGCGCCGACCGGCCCCTCGGCTTCGGTTGCCCGGCAACAGCTGGGAGGCGGCAGGGTCCCGGCTCCCGCAGACCCGGAGGCTGGGAATGGAGCAGCTTGTGCTGACGGCTCCACGCAGCCCAGCTGGGGCATTCCCAAGCTGCGCAGCTGGCCGAGCAGGTGGGAGGGGCCCGAGCCTGCGGAATGGCTGGGGGTCTGGGACCCCGGGTTTGCCGTTCTTGGACGTGGCAATTGAAAGTCCGCTTTAGATGTTCCTGGGTCAGGCTCCCCGTACCTAGCTGGTGGCCTCTGGACTTCGAGGGCTGCAGGGACTGGTGGCTTAGTGTGTGCTGGGTGAGGCTCTGATAATCTGAACTCCTTGTGCCTTGCGGGCTGGAGCATGGTGATGTTAGGCCAGGGTCAGAATATCTGGTTTTAACTCTAAGAGCCACTAGATTTAACCACCAATCTCTCTCCCACCCCCTCACAGGCCCAGGAGGATTTGAAAATCACAGTGAACATCTGTCCTAAGTCCTGTGTATCCAGAGGAAGGCCAGAGGACTGGAGACTCAAGGGTCCTTGGAGAGGAGGGGTGGGGATCTGGACTGCTGGGTTTGAGAGAGGGTCCTGGAGTCCTAAAAAGTCTCAGGTCCTGAAATTCTGCTTCTGTGTTGTGAATCTAGCCCTTGAATTTTGAAACAGGAGGAGATCCGGTCTAGGACTCCTGTGTCTTGAGGAGGAAGTCAGGTGATGAGGCTGTTTTTTCCAGACACCTGCCGTTGCTTCCCCTTCCTGACTCTCTGGGGCCACAGGAATAAAAAAATGGAGAAGCTGAGTCCCAGGGGCTTACAGAGAAGGAAAACAGCCAAAGTGGAGGATAGAGGGTTTGTGCTAATTAAAGGTCCCTAGGACTGACAGCTCTCCACCCCGGCCCCCAGAGACACCATCTGGTGAGGGTCCCATGACAACCCCCAGGTCTGTCTCCAGCCTCTTTCCCAGGAGGTTTGGGGGGCAGTTGGGAAAGGGAGTGTGGAACGAAAACAAGGGGTGGATAACAGGGTGGGGGCACATAGAGGAGCGTCGGGGTGGAGTTGGGGGCTGGATCGGACCAGATGCTTCATCCTTTTCCTGGAGGAGGACCGGGAAGGGGGGTCTCGGGGAGAGAGAGAAAACGAACAGTTGTGATTCCTGCAGGACAGAAGCAGTCAGAAGGAGCTTAGCCCGTGTGAGTATGTGAGCGCACGCTGGGGCGGGAAGCAGGCCAGGCAGCATATGGTTATAAAATGCAGAGATGTGAGGATCAGGATTCAAAGCTAGAGAAACTAATGAGAAAGAGACACAGGCAGAGGCTGACGGAGAAATATTTATGGAGCTCCTGGGGTGCGAGAGGCAGAATGTGGGGGTCGCCTCAGTGATCAAGATGAGAACAGAGAGAGAAGACAAAAGAGAGACACACAGAGGCATAGAGACAGTGAAACTGTTAAAGGTTTAGGGAGAGAGAGGTCGCAAAGAAGTGTAGAAAGATAAATCAAGATGGATAGAGACACAGAGAGAAGGGAGGAAGGGATGGAGAGGGAAAACAGGGCCGGAAGGTGCTCATGTGGGCGTTGTCAGAGGGCACCCACACTGGCTACTGGCAACCCTGACCTCTGAGTGCCCCCCTGCACCCTCGTGCCCGAGGCCTCTCCCATACTCACTCTCCACGTTCACAGACCACGTTGCACTCTCACTTCTGCCGTGCTCACACACTCGTGGGGGCCCTCACTCCTATATGCACACAGATAGCTTTGTCTCACTCTCAGGTTCACACTCCTTGCACACTTCTGGGCAAAGACCCTCAATGTCACTGAGAGCTGATGTCTGCTCAGGGGAGCAAGGGACTTGGCAAGGTCTTGCATCCAGGCAGGGAAGAGTGGGAGCCGCCAACCCGCAGGGCTCGGCTCTCTGCTCTCCAGGCTGAACCGGGAGACGGTCCAGGTCTGACCTGCTCTCCCAGGCCCTCGGGGTCAAGGGGCTTGGGGAGGTGCCGAAGAGTATGCCTGGCATGTGCTGACAGGGGATTTCATGCTCCAGCTGGGCCGGGAGGAGCCTGCTGGGCAGTGGCTAGCGCTGGAGTCTCAGGAGGAGCCTGGGGGAGCGACAGTCTGGGACGAAGCTCAGGCTGGGTCCGCGGAGTGGCTCAGCACGGGGACTAAACACATCGGGCTCTTGCTGTCCTGGGCTAACGGGGCCACTGGACTCTAAGCAGCAGGGGCAGAGGAAGGGGCTGTGAGTGGTTCAAGAAGAGCAGGGATGGGGTAGAGAGAGAAGAAAGAGGAGACTGTGGAAGAGAGAAATAGAAGCAAAGAGAGGCAGACAGGGACAGATACACGCACACATCAGGAATAAGGAGGCAAGATTCAGAGAGACTTGTGGAGAGAAAGTGTTTAACGGAAAGAGAGAACGAGGCAGAGAAGAACCTAAAACAGAGCAGAGCAGAGGTGAAACAGAACTAAAGAGACTCTCCTGGGGAGAGAAGGGAACAGAGAGAGGAGAGGGGGAGAGAGAGAAAGGAGAGAGAGAAGAGGAAGAAGGAGGAGGAGGAGGAAGGAGTTAAGGAGATAGAGGCACAGAATGAAGGACCCGCAGACAGACAGTGGGCGATGCAAGTGGCAGTTAACCGGCACCGGGACAGCCATGGTCAGAGGCCCTGGAACAGCCCTGAGGACCCTCAGCAGGGCTCCCCTGCTGTTCATGGGGCTGCTGACCACAGGTGAGTGGAATCCTGGCCTTGTCCCCACTGTCTGCTGGCCCTTGTTCCCTCCCTTTCCTGCTAGACAGACCCCCTGTCCTTCCTCTGACCCCTCTTGTCCCCAGGCCTGGTCCAGTCACCAGTCTTGGCCTCAGTGCCTCGAGGCTTCTGGGCCTTACCTGAAAACTTGACGGCTGTGGAGGGGGCCGTGGTGGAGCTGAAGTGTGGCGTCAGCGCACCTGGCAGTGACGTACAGTGGGCCAAGGATGGCTTGCTGTTAGGCCCCAACCCTGGGATCCCAGGCTTCCCGAGATACCGCCTGGAAGGAGATCCTGCTAGAGGTGATGGGTCAGAGCCCGGGACCCTGAGCTACCAGGACAGGCTGTGGTCCTGACCTTGGGGCTCTGTCCACAGGAGAGTTCCACTTGCGTATTGAAGCATGTGACCTCAGCGATGATGCAGAGTACGAGTGCCAGGTCGGCCGCTCCGAGACAGGCCCCGAACTCGTGTCTCCCAGAGTGATCCTCTCCATCCTGGGTATGGGTGAGAGACCCCCCAGGACCCAGGAGTCGGGGCTCCCAGCCCCTCCTCTCTCGCACCCTGGGTACAGGTCTCCTCTCCTGAGCAAGGATGGAGTCTTGACCCAAATCTTTGTGTCTGTGGAGCTGAGGGCTTTCTCCAGACCCGTTCTCTTCAGTTCCCCCCAAGGTGCTGCAGCTCACCCCTGAGGCAGGGACCACAGTCACTTGGGTGGCTGGACAGGAATATGTGGTCAGCTGTGTGTCCGGGGACGCAAAGCCAGCACCGGACATTACCTTCTTCCAGAGTGAGTGTGTGTGTGAGTTGAAGGGGCAGTGTGCCACCCTGCAGGAGGGACGGGGTGTGCTCCTGACTTCTTGGGGGCCACACAACATGCCATCCGTGAGATAGGGACCTCGGGGCAGGCATGGGTGTTGCTGATGGGACGGATGCAAGGGGACACAGCACTGCTGGTCTGGGGCCCTGGACAACCTGAGGCTCAGGTGAGACCGGGTGGCGATGGGGATATGAAATGAGAGGTGGAGGGGGTGGGGTGCTGGATACAACCAGGCGGGGAGGAGAAGGGAGAGACACAGCCCCCCCCCAAGGACTCTGGTATCCAGGAAGTCTTGGCAGGGAGGGGGCATACCTGGCACTCTCAGGAGAAGGGGGCATCATATCTACCCCAAGACTTCCAGGCCATGTTCCCAGAATCTATCTTAGGGGTAACCCAGCATCACTCCAGTCTTCTTGTTGCCCCAAGGTGGACAAACAGTATCCAGCGTCTCTGTTGACGTGAATGAAGGGTCCCAGGAGAAACTGTTTATCACAGAAGCCACAGCCAGGTATGCAGTTGGGGACACCCTTAACCTTGAGCCTGATCCATGAAAGTCCCATATTTCAGGAATTGGAGCATGGAACCAGGGTTGGGATGAGTATCTAGGGCTTATTTCCTTTGGTGAGGGGACCCAGTGCTTCATTTGTACATTTAAAATTTTGTCATGGGCCAGGTGTGGTGGCTCACGCCTATAATCCCAGCACTCGGGAGTCTGAGACAGGAGGATTGCTGAGTTCGAGGATTGCCTGGGCTACATAGTGAGCTCAGAGCCAGCCTGAACTACAAAGCGAGACCCTGTCTCAAAAAAAAAAAAATTTTGTCATGGGAACCTCGGTTCTTAGGTGTCAGATACAAAGATTTAGGCCATGTGTGGCCCTCTGAAATCCTAGTTTTAGCGTCAAAGCCCCAGGTCTCTCCCTTGGAACTCGAGATTTTAGAGGAATCCAGTATGGAGACTAGGACCAGGCATGGGGGCCCAGGATCCTACTTCTTGATCTTGCCTTTCTAAATTTCAAATGATGACTCTGACTCTAGAACTCCAACTTCCTATCCCAGGGTGACACCCCAGAGCTCGGACAATGGGCAATTACTAATCTGTGAAATGTCTAGTCCAGCTTTGGTCAGCCCCATCAAGGCCTCAATCACCATGAATGTTTTGTGTAAGTGGACAGCTGAGGGTGGGAAACAGGATTTGGGGGTCCCGAGGAATTGCAAGGATTATGGAAAATTTAGCCAAAGAAAAAACAGGGAGTACCAGCATGGTGTCATATACCTGTAATCTCTGCACTCAGGAGGCTGAGGCAGGAGGACTACCACAAGTTCAAGGCCAGCCTAGGCTACATAGTGAGTTCAAGGCCAGCCTGAACTACACAGCGAGGTCCAGTGTTGAGGCAGGCCAAGATGACTAGGAAAAACAGATGGGGTCCCCACCCCTGCTGAATGACTGCTGTTCCCCAGTCCCCCCAGGACCTCCTGTCATTGAGTGGCCGGGCCTCAATGAGGGGCTCATCAGGGCAGGACAGAACTTGGAGCTGCCATGCACAGCCCGAGGGGGAAACCCACCAGCTACACTGCAGTGGCTGAAGGTGAGGACAGAGGGAGGCGTGGGGGGAAGGCAGCGTCCAGGAGCTGGCTCTGAACCGGTCTAGGCCTGTCCTTGCCTCCAGAATGGCCAGCCTGTGCCCATAGCGTGGGGCACAGAGCACACCCACGCCATGGCCCGCAGTGTGCTCACAATGACTGTGCGGCCGGAAGACCATGGCGCTCGAATCAGCTGTGAGGCTTACAACAGTGTATCTGCGGAGACTCAAGAACGAAGCGTCACGCTACAGGTCACCTGTAAGTTCTGACACCAGCTGTCCATCTGTCCGCTCCCGTTCCAATGAACCCTCTGTTTATGGCCCCAGGTCACGCCTCTCTGACATCAGAAGCCTCATCATTGGTTCCCCATACTCTCCCTGTGTGTCTGGGGTAACACTGAGGACCACTGACAGCTGTGTGTGTCTCCTCTGTCCATCCATCCTGCAGTTCCTCCCAGTGCCATAACCATCTTGGGATCTGTGTCACAGTTTGAGAACAAGAATGTGACTCTCTGCTGCCTCACAAAGTCCAGTCGCCCACGGGTCCTGTTGCGATGGTGGCTGGGTGGACGGCAGCTGCAGCCTACAGATGAGACAGTCATGGATGTGAGGAGGAGGCTGAGGGCATCTCAGGCGGCCTAGAGGCCTTGGTCCCAGCCCTGACCTCTGGCTGTGGGAGATGAGGGGTGGGACGTTTCATGTGTCCCTGCTGGGGACTAGGTGGACCCAGCCCTCTGCTAGTATCATGGAGGCACCTCAGTGCCCAGGTCTGAAGCTTGCTCCCTGCTAGGGCCTGCATGGAGGTCACATCTCCATGTCCAACCTGACCTTGCTGGTGCGTCGAGAAGACAACGGCCTGACTCTGTCCTGTGAGGCTTTCAGTGAGGCCTTTGCTAAGGAGACCTTCAGGAAGTCTCTCACCTTGAATGTGAAATGTGAGCCACCACCATGTCCCAGGGATCCGCGGGCCTCTGAAACCACCCCAGGCCCCATCTCAGCTTTCTTCCCACCTCTCCTCCCAGATCCTGCCCAGAAGCTGTGGATTGAGGGTCCCCAAGAGGGACAGCACCTCCGGACTGGGACACGGGTGAGGCTGGTGTGCTTGGCCATCGGGGGCAACCCAGACCCCTCCCTCACCTGGTACAAGGTTGGTGCCAGGCAAAGACTGGGTGGCCAGGAATGTGGGGGAGGGACAAGGTTCTCCTCTCCTTCAAAATTTTGGGAAGACACACATTTATTGAAAAATCCAGGAGATTCTGAATTTTGTAAGGGAACTAGAAAAGACACAAATGCCATGAGAATTAAATGGCATCCTAGGACATTTCTAGGAATTCTGGGAACACAATTCTTAGATAAAAGAAGGAATTCTGGGTCAAGATTGGGAATTATACACATAAGGCAATTATTTCTACTTAAAGGAAATTCACTGAAAAATTTCAGAATCCAGGGAAATGTCAGTAATTTTAGGGAGAGGTTATAACACACAAAAGCTAGATATTTTGAAGGAAAGATTTATAATTCCACAAAATATTGAAAAATCTATTAATTAATCTTGAAATTCATTAGAAAGTAAAATTCCCTTAAAAAAAAAAAAACAGGGCCGGAGAGTTAGCTCAGTGGTTCCAGCGCCTGCCTCGCAAATGCAAGGTCCTGAGTTCAATCCACGGTAACCACATACAATGCTGGGTGTGGTGACTCATGCCCACCAGCAATCAATACCACATACCACAGTGCTGGGCGTGGTGGCGCACGCCTGTACTCCCAGCACTCGGGAGGCAGAGACAGGAGGATTGCTGAGTTCGAGGCTTTCCTGGACTACATAGCTCAGAGTCAGCCTGAACTACAAAGTGAGACCCTGTCTCAAAAATAAAATAAAATAAAATAAAAATTTTTTTAAAAAAGAAAAAATTTAACAGAATTCTGGAGAAATCTTCAGAAGTCAGGGAGTTATTGGAAATTCTGGGTGTGATTATGGAGTTACATTTTAATTGGAAAGAATTCTGAGAAAATGTCTATGATTTGGTCAACACAAAGAATTCTAGTAAAAGATTTGGCCAATAGGGGACCATAGGGGAAGGATTCAGAATCTGAAGAGACGCTGGAATTAAGGGAAAGTTTTCACAAAGATTTCCTTTGGGGAAAATGAGAATTTTTAAGAACAAGAGCTAAGTATAAAATGAAATAAAGAAGGAATTCTGTTCAAAGTTTGGGAATTTCAAGGGAGTTTCCTGGCACACAGTGTTTGGCAAATAGCACAGTTACTGACAGGGAGCCTGGGGTTAGCAGGAGCCCTGGGGTCACGGATGCCCAGGGGAGGCGGCAAAGACTCGCACTCCATTACCTAGCGGGATACCGTTGATAGGGCTGAGACCCCACTGGGGGCGTCTCAGAGCCAGGTAGGGGAGGAGGGTCTACCCGCGGCCCGCCAGCTCGATCCGGTCCTCAGGAGTCGCGCACCGTGATGGAGCCGCGGCCGCCCCAGGAGCCACGGCGGGTGCAGCTGGGAAATCTGGAGAAGTCCGGGAGCACCTTCTCCCGCGAGCTGGTGCTGATCATAGGCCCGCCGGACAACAAGGCCAAGTTCTCGTGCAAGGCGGGCCAGCTGAGCGCGTCCACGCATATCGTGGTGCTGTGTGAGGCCCGACCCGGGGTGGGGCGGGGCCAGGGGTGGGGCATGAGTCCAGCGGGTGGGCGGGGACCTGGGCGGGATCTGAGCCGGGGGCGGGGCAGGCTGGGGGGATCCGCGCCAGGGGGCGGGGATTGGGCGAGGCCCGGGGACAGGACTGGGTCACCTCCTCACTTCTGAGCTGCTTTCCTTGCCTGCTCTCTAAGTTCCCCCAACTAACTTGACGATCTTGGCCAACACGTCTGCGCTGCGTCCAGGGGACGCCGTAAACTTAACGTGCGTCAGCGTGAGCAGCAACCCGCCTGTCAACCTGTCCTGGGACAAGGAGGGTGAGAGGTGTGTGCGAAGCCCCGCCCCTCCCAGGCCTGACCACTCCCTCCCAGGCCTGACCACGCCCTACCAGGACAGACCCCGCCCACTCTTTCCATAACCTAATTTCCTGTCCCGAGTACAGGCTTGAAGACGTGGCGGCGCAGCCCCAGAACGCCCCGTTCAAAGGCTCTGCTGCGTCCAGGAGCGTTTTCCTTCGGGTGTCATCCCGAGATCACGGCCATCGCGTGACCTGCCGAGCCCACAGCGCAGAGCTCCGCGAATCCGTGAGCTCTTTCTACCGCTTCAACGTGCTGTGTACGTGCGCGTCACATTGAACCCCTTTTTATACACACCCACACACACACACACCCACACACACACACACACACACCCTAAACTGCTCGTCTTCACTTTTACACGTCCTTGACCCGTCTCGAATCCCAACACTTTCCTAAACTTTCTCCTGACACTGCCGAACTCCCATCTTACTTTTGCCTTTTCTAAAGACCTTGATCCCTATCCCAACCTTTCTCTCCATCCTTAAACCTGACCTTGACCCCTATCCTTTTACTAAGTTCAATCTTACTCTCCATCCGGAACTTTACTCTTGGGCTCAGCTCAGGTATTGTTACCTTGTCCACAAGCTTAGTCATGGACCTAGTTGTGACCCTGATGTAGCCCTCCAGTGTGTCCCTGACCTCAGCTCTACCCCTGACTCGTCCTTAACACTCTTGACTCCCCATGGCACCCCTTCTAAAGACCCTCCAGAGTTCCTGGGGGAGCAAGTGCTGGTGGTGACCGCCGTGGAGCAGGGCGAGGCACTGCTGCCTGTGTCTGTGTCAGCTAACCCTGCGCCTGAGGCTTTCAACTGGACCTTCCGCGGCTATCGCCTCAGCCCAGGTGCTGGGCGTGGGTACACAGAGGGGCAGGTCCCTGATGGTGGTGGGAGGCCCTGCCAGGCCCTTACTCTGGCCTTCTGCAGCTGGCGGCCCCCGGCATCGGATCCTGTCCAATGGCGCTCTGCAGCTATGGAATGTGACCCGCTCTGACGATGGCCTCTATCAGCTGCATTGCCAGAACTCGGAGGGCACCGCGGAGGCGCTGGTGCACCTGGATGTACACTGTGAGCCCCTATAAGAGACCAGGGTCTCTGGCAGTCCCGGCTACCTTGGAAGCCACACCCACCCAAGGAAGCTTGCCCAAGGTGGGGGTCTCCGCAGTATAGAAGCTCCTCATCCAGGGATAGGCATTCATCCTAAAACCCTTCTACCAGGGAACCCTGCCCACTAGAGAGGCCCAGTGTGTTATCTCCCAGAAAGGGGACCCAACTTCAGGAAAACAGCCCACTGTGGAACCCCCATACTTACATGATTCTGGCAGCATGCCAACAGTTACCACAGGACAACAGTAGAGGATGGGGACAACCTCATTAACCTTGAGAATATCTAAGAACTCTCTTTCAAGTGCTCCACACAAAGGGCAAATTGTGTCTCCAGTCTTGTTTTCTGGTCCCCTATAAGACACTTCTACCTATTCCCTGCACCTTCCGTGGCCTGTCTGGGCCCCAAGCCCCTGTCTCCCCCCAGATGCCCCCACCATCCGTGCCCTCCAGGACCCTACTGAAGTGGATGTTGGAGGTTCTGTGGACATAGTTTGCATTGCTGACGCCAATCCTGTGCTCCCAAACATGTTTGACTGGGAGAGGCTGGTGAGAACACAGGCTCTGGTGAACGGAGGAGGGTGATGGGTATGGTTCTTTGAAGGTAGAGTCCTTGGGATTGGGGGTCACTCACATCTGTGTGACCCTGTATAACTATGTATTCATTGGTGTAAACCCCAGGAACTAGTTGCTCTTTGTTGAATGGCAGATGAACTGATGGACGAATGGTTAGGTGACTGGTAGGTGGATGAATCTATGGGTGGATAGGTAGGTGGGGGAATGAAAGAGTGAAGTGAAGGATAAAGTGAAAGGATGGTGGTTGATGGGATGAAAGCAGTGAGTGGATAGATAGATCAGTTTAGAGGGTAGATAAGGGGATAGATGCACCATCATTAGAAACATGTCTGGAAGGATGATGATTGAATCAACTGAATAAAAAGCTGAACAGAAGGGTGCATTTGCATGTACATGTATGAGTGAATAGATGGAGTGAATGAGTAGGGAATACAAGGATGCACATACAGGTGCATAGAAAGAAGACAAGTAATTGGATGAATGAGTGAGTGATGGATGGATGGATGGAAAGATCAAGGGATAGATAGGTAAATTTTTTTTAAATGATGCCTCCATCATGCTAGGGAAACTCTCTATCACTAAGCTACATACTCAACCCATAAATAGTTCAATAAGTGGATGTATGTATGGGTGGGTAGACTGTTCGAGGCATAAATGGTCAGATGAATGGATGGGTGAGTGGTTGGGGGTGGAGAAATGGCTGCATTGAATAAATGGTTGGATGATTGACCATAGAAATTTTTACTTTAATATCTCTTTGGAGGGTGACTGTAGCTGGGAGGCTACAGATGGAACATATTTTGAGGGATAATGGGCCAACTCCCAGTCTTGGGTCTCCAGGGGGAAGATGAGGAAGACCAGAGCTTTGATGGCATGGAGAAGATATCAAAGGGGGTCACAGGGCGTCTGCGGATTCAACATGCCGAACTGTCCCAGGCAGGTGCTTACCAGTGCATTGTGGACAATGGAGTGGCACCTGCAGCCCGGGGCCTGGTCCGTCTTATTGTCAGATGTGAGTGGCACCCAAGCCCCAGACTTTAGGCCACCACTAAACCCACTTTGTACAAGTCCTCCCATATGCTTCATATTGACAACCCCCAACCTGTCTTAGTTGCACCCCAGGTGGAGCATCCTGCCCCCCTAACTAAAGTGGCCGCAGCTGGGGATAGCACCAGTTCTGTCACCCTCCACTGCCGTGCCCGTGGTGTCCCCAACATTGTCTTCACTTGGAGCAAAAATGGAGTCCCTCTGGACCTCCAAGATCCCAGGTGAGCCTAGGCCCGGGCAGGCAGTGTTCTAGCCCAAACTCCAGTTCCTATTGTCTTCACTTGGAGCAAAAATGGAGTCCCTCTGGACCTCCAAGATCCCAGGTGAGCCTAGGCCCGGGCAGGCAGTGTTCTAGCCCAAACTCCAGTTCCCCAGCCCGGTTCCCCTCTCTGAGCATGTCCCTTCTCTCCAGGTACACTGAGCACACGTACCACCAGGGTGGAGTCCATAGCAGTCTCCTGACCATTGCCAATGTGTCTGCAGCCCAGGATTATGCCCTTTTCACATGCACAGCCACCAACCCCCTTGGCTCGGACCACACCAACATTCAGCTCGTCAGCATTAGTACGATGGGTGGGGGCTGGGAGGGTATGGGGGGGATCCTTTGGGTCACTCTCAAAGGATGGGCCCAGCCTTGAAGTGTTTCTGACACCCGAGAGATGTTTACGAATGAGGAGGGAGTTTTTGCCTAACCTGAAATTCTCATGGGATACTGGATGTTCAGGGAAACCCACAACACACACACACACACACACACACACACACACACAGGTGGGGTTGAGGACTTATTGGCTCAAGTAAGTGAAAAGTGAGCTTTCTAGAGTTGCTGAATCTAGGGTTAGCTGTCATCAGGAATTTTTGCATGTTTCTTGGGTTGGCTTTTCTTTGTGTGGTTTTTATTTTAAGCCTCCTCATAGTGGTGTGCTAGAATTTTTAGAAGAATTGAAATTTTTCTTCTTCCTAACAGGTGTGTGGGAATTCTGGAATTAAATTTTATTGGTTCTGTTTGGAATCTGGTTCATCCCTGAGCCAGGCTTAGGGTGAGGGGAAGGCAACAATCTGATTGGTCAGGACTGGTCACAGGTCCGTTCTACTAGGACTAGGGTTACTTTCAACACAAATATGTGGCATGGGAATGGGGAAGGTGGTTCTCCAAAGTAAATACAGGGTATTAATAACTAGGAGAAATAAAAGGAATGAACGTGAGACTAGTATACACAAAACCCACTCCAAGGAAATATACGTAATATACAGTCCACCTTCATTTTTTTAAAATTCACATATATGCTAAAATTTATTTATAGCCTCCAAACCTAGACTTATGGGGCTCTTGTGGCCACTCAGAGACACAAAGAGGAATGAATAGTTAGAGTTGCCTGGTGTGTGTCTTCCTAGCTGAGGCTAAAAAGATGCCACTCTGCCTTCTTGTTCCAGCTCTCGTACATTGAACAACTGTCCTTTCTCTGGTTCCCTGAGTGCCCCTTTTCCATATTTTGGTGGTTCTTGCTGGTGCTTTTGCTGTGTCCCCAAACACAAAGCTGAAATGCTATCTAGCATCCTAAGCACAATCAGATTGTGACATGCCTTCCAGAAAAAGATATGTGTTACATAAAGCTCATTCAGGCGCAAGCAATAGGGCTGTTGGTCATGAGTTCAATGTGATCAAGTCAACAACTTATACTAAGTAGGTTATCTTTAACAGATACACACATAAAACAAGATCATGTGTTGATTGGCTGGTGAAAATGCTGGGAGGAGAGAGGTTTGGAAGGATCTAACCTTGCATTTCCCTAGAAATAACAGTTTGGTATTCACTAATTCAGCACTCATAGTGACCTTATTGAATATAATGACCATGAATACGTAGAAGCAGCTCATTTGTTTATTTATTTATTACAATACTGGGTGTTAAACCCAGGGCCTTTGCCCTAAGCTATATCCCAGCACTTTTAATTTTTTTAATTTGAGATAGTGTTTCACTAATTAGTAAGTTCCCTGGCCTGAATTTGAATTTGGGATCTTCCTGCCTCAGTCTCCCACAGGCATACAATACCATACCTGGCTAAAGTCAACTGTATATTTAAAATCATTCTTGGTAAACATGGGGAAGAAACCTTCCTTTTTGTGTCCTCTGACTGCTTCTTCCCTACTTCTGCCCAAAGGCCTCCCTGACCCACCCCAGGGACTGAAGGTTGTGAGCCTGACTCCTCACTCAGTGGGACTCGAGTGGAAACCTGGCTTTGATGGGGGTTTGCAGCAGCGGTTCCGCATCAGGTGCGTCACTGTCAAGGCAACTAAAGGGTGTCAACCTGTGGGGTTGAACGGACTCCTCCCTGTCATGCAGATACGAGGCCCTGGAGACTCCTGGCTTCCTCTACGTGGATGTCCTACCGCCTCAGGCCACCACGTTCACACTGACTGGGCTGCAGCCTTCGACGAGATACAGGATCTGGCTGCTGGCCAGCAACGCCATGGGGGACAGTGGCTTAGCTGACAAGGGGACCCAGCTCTCCATCACTACCCCAGGTGGGAAGGGACAGGGTCAGGCAGGGTGGAGGGTTCCTCAGGAGACTTATAGGGTGCTCTAGGGAAGTGGATGCTGCGTGCTTTTAATTTTACAGATGAAGTAACTTCTCTGAAATCCAGAGAAGTTAAGTAAATGACCAAGGTAGAGATAAGATTGAAACTCAGGCAGATGAGCTCTAGGGACCAGCTTTTAGCCACTAGCCTGTTTTGTCTGAATATAATTACTGATCAAAGGAAATTAGAATTGAGTAAAAATGAAAACACAGAAGCATGGAGGGTGTGATTAAAGCAGTGCTTATAGGGGACTATAAGGAATTGAGTATGTATATTAGATTTGAAAAAGAAAGTCCCCAAATGGACACTGTTAGTTTTCTCTTAAATTAGAAAGAGGATTAAGGTAAACCCAAAGCAAACTGAAATAATGAAATGAGAAAGAGCAGAAATTAATAGACAAGAAAACATAATTAGTGAAAACTGAAAACTAGTTCTTTGAAAAGGCCAATAAAATGTGTAAAAATGATCAAACTATAGAAAGACACAACTTACCAATATCAGAAAAGAAAGAGGACCCATTGTTACTGACCCTGCAGACATGAAGAGGTTAACAAACTCCTTGAACATGACTAATGATTATATTGTGATTCTGAAAGGCCTGTATTACAGCATTTAATCCCACCAGGCCTGCTTCTGAGAAGTCTGAGCCCTTTCTAGTTTTGTGGTCTCAGGCAAGTGCCTCAGTTTCTGTAAAGAAGGCATCTGACAGGTCTCCCTGGCCCAGTTTCTGAAAGCAAGGCTCATCTCAGACAATCCTGGTGCTGAAAATGATTTCGCAGACCTAAAATGCTCTCAAATGGGGCCAGGACAAGTAACTATGCAAATGTTTAACTTAAAGAAATGCCCCTTGTTCACTCTCGTTTCCTTTGCCTGTGAAAGCTTCCCTAGGGCTCCCCATTTTTGGTCTGGAGGAGCAGCCAAGTGGGGCAGGCTTTTTCTGGATGGTACTAAGGAGTCTTTTAGCACTCGAACATAAAGTCGTACATTCCTCTCACTTCTTTTGCTCTAAAATTTGTACCTCTGTTAAGGAATCCTGAGAGTCTGTCTTTTTTTATTGTTGTTAACACAACAAGTTGATAATGCAAGTTAAAGGGCCTGGCACTTATCATAAACCACTCAATAATAAGTCATCATCCTCATTATTGACATTTAAATTGCTATTAATAGTACTGCCATTATCATCAGTAATTTCCAGCTAACTTGGAAATATTCCTTTGAAATAAGAAACCAGACAAGCCAGTTCCCATGGGCCTCAAAGTAAGCTGAAAAGCTTAATAAGAGGCTAAGAAATACTTAAGGCTTATCTCGGATTCTTCGAATCAATTCACAATCTCTGTGTCCATCCCCCAGGCCTGGACCAGCCTTCTGGAGTGCCTGATGGCCAGCGGCCTACAGAGCAGCCTGCAGGCAAGTCCTGAATTCCAAGTCCCACCTGCTCCTCTGAGAGTGAAACCTGTCTGTTGCTGATCCCCTCTCCAATTTTTTATTTTTATTTTTTAAATTTTTTGAGACAGGGTCTTGCTTTGTAGTTCAGGCTGGCCCTGAACTCACTATGTAGCCCAGGTAAGCCTCAGACTCACAGCAATCCTCCTGCCTCTGTTTTCCAAGTGCTGGGATTATAGGTGTGAGCCACCACGCCTAGCCCAAAATTTTAAAAAAATTTAAAAGGCTTGGGATGTAGCTCAGTGTGAAGGACCTGGGTTCAAGAACAGCAAGGGAAGTGAGGAGAGGCCCTCCTACTTCCAGCTCCACTTCTTAGCAGCCTGCAGAAGTGTCCTGATTATTATGGCAAAAAGCCACCTTGAGTGCTGGGGATGCCATGCAGTGGTGCTGCATCTTCTTGGCAAGCACAAGGTCCTGAGTTCAATCTCTGTGACTGAAAAAAAAAAAAAAAGAGTAGAGACCCCTGCTCACTTACTTTTTTCACCTTTTTATTTTTATTTTTTTTGAGACAGGGTCTCGCTTTGGAGTTCAGGCTGGCCCTGAGCTCACTATGTAGCCCAGGCAAGCCTGGAACTCAGCAATCCTCCTGTCTCTGCCTCCCAAGTGCTGGGATTACAGGCGTGAGCCACCACGCCTGGCACTGTGGTATGTGGTATTGATTGCTGGTAGGTGTGAGTCTCCACGCCCAGCATTGTATGTAGTTACCGGGATTGAACTCAGGACCTTGCGCTTTCGAGGGAGGCACCAGAACCACTGAGCTAACCCTCCGGCCCCTGGCTGTCCTTTTTTTTTTTTTAATTTTGAGTCAAGGTCTTACTCAATTGCCCAAACTGGCTTCAAACTTGCAATCCTCCTGCCTCAACCTCTTAAACAGCTGAGATTACAGATGTGCACCATCACACCCAGCTAGGAATAGGGTTTCCTAAGTGTCTGCTCCAGACGTGGAACCCAACGACTGGGGTCACTAAGGGACATCTTCCCCCCAGAGCCCCCAGGACTGCCCCTGCTGCCTGTGCTGTTTGCAGTAGGGGGTCTTCTTCTGCTTTCCAATGCTGCCTGTGCTGGGGGATTCCTCTGGTGGCGAAGACTGAGGCATCTTGCAGAGGGTGAGTAGAGACCTCTTCCCTGGGAAACCCAGGGGTGACGGAGACCCGCAGTTTCTACAGGGCCAGGTGAGCTGGGGCAGGATGGGCTCTGACTCTCTTTGTACTTCCTCAGGTATTTCAGAGAAGACAGAGACAGGGTAAGTGGGCACGTTTTCTGTGAAGAAGACTGAGGGAAGAGTCTGGGGGTGATAGGTGGCAGAAAGCCACTACCCAGCTGCCATCTCCATGAAAGGTCGGAGGAGGACCGAGTCAGGAACGAGTATGAGGAGAGCCAGTGGACAGGGGACCAGGATACTCGAAGTTCCACGGTGAGTGGGACGGCCTGGACAGCCTCACTGACTCCACCAATAGCTTCACATTAATTCACTGCCTTTTTCTGGATCTGTAGAAAAGACTTTACTTGTCTTTCCATGTGCATGCACACGTGACAGGTTAGCACAGCAGAAGTAGAGCCACACTATCACTCCTTAAGGGATTTCAGCCCCCAACTGCCCCCCACGCTGGAGGAGGTGAATTATACAAAAGGTGAGCTGTGAAAAATCAAGACTTTTGCATCCCGAGCTCACCCTGCCATAGAGGCTGAGTACCCTGATCCTCCAACTTCCTACTCCAACTCCAGGTCTTGAAGAGGAGGACATGGCCTTCCCTGGACACCTGTATGATGAGGTGGAGAGAATGTATACCCCACCAGGCGACTGGGGACCCCTTGATGATGAAGTGCAGATGGTGAGCAGATTTTTGTCACCACCCCATGCTATTGTATTAGGGTAAGCTAGCTGCTAAAACAAAGAGGCTTGCTTAATCCAGGACCTAGAGAGAAAAGTCTGTTTCTTTCCTACATGGTTATCAAAAATGAGCCCTGCTGTACATAGTTATTTGAAACCTAAATTCTTTTCATTGTGTTCTTTTGCCATCTCTCACCACATCCATTGTCCTGGTCTATGTGAATGGGAAGATTCAGTGGAGGTTTCAGCTGGAGAAAAAGGGGAAAAGAACATGTGGGTAGAGGTGGTAGAGGCGCAATCCAACCTTGTGACTCAGGCCCAGAAATTGTATACACCTGTCAATGAGAACATGGTCACATGGCTCCACCTAGCTGCAAAGGAGGCTGGGGAATGTACTTGACACCTACATACCTCACTACAATTCTGTTCTTATGGAAGAAAAGGGGATGCATTTCCTTGGAGTTTTAGCCATTTCTACCTTGCTAGTTAAGCAGCTAGAAGGAAAAAGAAAGGTATATTCAGTTAGAGTTAAGAGACAGAATTGTCTTTAGGATCATCTGGGTGCAGAATTTCCTACCTTAAGATTTCCTAGAAAGTCCAGTTTGGAAGTTATTAGGATAGAAATCTTCAGAGAAACAGAATTCCTCTTTCTCAAAAGCTTTAAATGCCCAACACTGACACATTAATTTACCTGGGATCACGTACTCATTGTTGAGCCAGTCATTAAAACAGGAAATAGTAGGGATGGGAGATTTAGCTCAATGGTTCTGGTGCCTGCTAGCAAGCACAAGGTCCTGAGTTTAATCTCCAGGAACCACATACAACAATACCAGGCATGGTGACTCACACCCACCAGGAATCAGTACCACATACCACATTGCCAGGCATGATGGCTCTCATCTGTAATCCCAGTGCTTGAGAGGCAGAGGCAGGAGGATTATGGAGTTTGAGGCTTGTCTGGGCTACATAGTGAGCTCAGGGCTAGACTGAATTACAAAGTGAGACCCTGTCTCAAAAACGAAACAAAACAAACAAACAAACAAACAGGAAATAGTAGTTGGGCATGGTGGCATACCCCAGTAATCCCAGCACTCAGGAAACGGAAGCAGGAAGATTTCCAGGAGTTTGAAGGCATCATGGGCTACATAATGATCTCAAGGCCAGTTTGAACTACATAGTGAGACCCTGTCTCAAGAAATCAAACCAAAACAAAAAAATGCAGTAGAATATATCACTTGGACAGGCTTGGATTAGTGCCTATTCATGGGATCAGGGAATAGCAGCCAGGCTTCTTCACTTTGCTGGACTGAGAGTGGAAGAAGACAGAGGATCTAGCAATAGCATATAGACAGTGGCTGGGCACAGACAGATAGGAGCATTAACCACCTCCACCCCACTGTCTTACACCAAATTCTATGTGGCCTTGGCTAAGTCTTTGGCATCTCTGGATCAAGCAAGTCCCTCTGTAACAACATTCCACCCAAGTACATTGTTCTCAGATCATAGCACCACGCCACCAAAGGAAATAGTGTGTGTGAACGCTGTCCATGGTGCTGGACCACATATGCCCTTAGAAGCACAAATGGAGTCTGCAGGCTTTTTCTGTACATGATCAGAGAGTACATAGTTTTGCCTTATGGGACATATGGTCTCCCTCAAAACTACTAAGCTCTGCCATAGTAGATAAAAGCAGTCATAGCTAATACACACATGATTAAGTGTGGCTATGTTCCAATAAAACTTTATTTTTGGACACTGACATTTGAATTTTATATAATTTTCATATGTCACAAATATTATCTTTCTTTCAATTTTTCTCAACATTTTATAAATATCAAACCATTCTTAGCTCAAATTAAAGGCAAAAAAACCAGGCAGCAGGCATATTTGGCTCATGGGCCAACTGCTTTGGTTTGAATTAAACAATGATTTTTTTCTCAGCTCTAGGACCAAGCAACATCCTCAACAAATATCACCCTTTGTGGCCTTTTTCCTCTTCTTTTTTGATTGAGAAACATTTCATAAATGAATAATACTAACAGAATTATGGCTAAATAGCTCATATTATGAGCTTTAAAAAGTTTTCATATTCTAGACATTCACATTCTTTTTTCTGAGATGAAATAATGGGATATTTTGGATTTGTTTGAGAATAATCCAGCTGGTGGAAGTGGAGGCTGAGAAGTTTGAGATTTAGATATATAAACAGGTGCACCCTTTGATAGCTCAGCTTGTAGAGTGGAAGACTATAGATAATAAACAGGAACTAAAAGTCAATACTTTTGAAGTTAGGTGATGAGTACATGAGGATTCATGAGAAAGATTGATTATCATCACTCTCTCCTCTATGTATATTGGACGTATTCCATGAATCAAAGCTCAAACATTTTCCTGGGAAGTTGAGCTGAGAGGGGTGTGTCCTTCAGAGCTGTGATTATGACCCATAAGACCTTTATCTATGGTTCTAACTCCACTTTTCTTTCTTCAGGGCACCTATGGCCTCTGCTGGCCTGAGGACAAGTATGAAGATCTAGGAAGAATCTATGACCAGGTGGCAGGATACTTAGGCACAACGGAATCAGATTCTCTTCCTTTTGAGCTAAGGGGCTATCTGGTGTGACAGCCTTCTCAGTAGCCTCTTCCTAAAGTTGCAGGATGTAATACTCTAGGGTCTTTTTCATTCCATCCTGGCTGAGCCTGCTAAGTGAGCTGCATAGGACACAAAGAGAAATGTGTGTAAGTAACAGAAGATGGTTAAGCTGATGTCAAAGTATAAGCAAGTTCTTCCTGGGATTGGCTTTAGCAACTAAATTTCTCTATGGTGACAGAGTGACTTGTAAATGATATCTCAACAACAAAAAACTGAGCCAGGTATTATGGCATGTACCTCTAACCCTAGGAAAATAGCATATTTGAGCCAAGCCTGATCAACTTAGTGACTTAGACAGAGAGAGACCTTGTTTAAAAAGGGGGGAGAGACGGGAGGCAGAGGCAGGAGGATTGCTAAATTTGAGGCTTGCCTGGACTATATAGTGAGCTCAGGGCCAGCCTGAACTACAAAGCAAGACCCTGTCTCAAAAGAGGGTGGGAGGAGGAAGGAGCTGAAGAGGTAGCTCAGTAGGAAGGCTCTGAGTTCAGTCCCCAGTAATAAAATAAAGACCAAAGTCAGTTGATTTTGAGTTTGATTACATCAGAAATAACTAGTGGTTATGTCCTACCTATTCTTATTTCATTATTTTTTACTGTATCTAAAACATGCTATATAAAATATGACACATGTATAAACATAAATAAACTATGGAAAGAGGATAGATGCAAAAAATTCACGATGTATGGTTTCATTTATAGCCCAAACTAATTTATCATACTCTTGTTGCATAGGAGAACGCATTGTTCTTGGGAAGTGTGCACTATTATATGTTTATTAGTGGGAGAGTGAATATATATGTAGTATGATAATCACATCATGGCATCATGAAATATTAGACAGCAATCAAAATTAATAAACCAAATGACTGGGCTGGAGATTAAGATCAGTGGTTCTGGCACCTGCCTCGCAAGCACAAGGTCCTGAGTTCGATCTGGTAACCACACACGACAGTGCTGGGCGTGGTGACTCACGCCCACCAGCAATCAATACCACATACCCCAGTGCTGGGCATGGTGGCTCATGCCTGTAATCCCAGCACTCGGGAGGCAGAGGCAGGAGGATTGCTGAGTTTGAGGCTTGCCTGGGCTCCACAGTGAGCTCAGGACCAGCCTGAACTACAAAGCAAGACCCTGTCTCATTTAAAAAAAAAAAATCAGGATGGTGGATGCCTGTGGTCCCAGCTATTCCGAAGGCTGCAGCAGGGTGAGCCCAAGAGTTTGAGGGCAGCCTGAGTAATATAGTGAGACTACCTAAAAAATAAAGAAACGAAACATTAAAACTTATGATGCTATTAGCATGGGAAAAAATATTTGCAAATTATATATTTAATGAGACTAATATCTATGATGTATTGAAAGCTCCTAAAACTAATGATAAAAATAAACGGATTCAGCCAGGTGTGGTGGCTCACGCCTGTAATCCCAGCACTCGGGAGGCAGAGACAGGAGGATTGCTGAGTTCGAGGCTTGCCTGGGCTACATAGTGAGCTGAGGGCCAGCCTGAACTACAAAGCGAGACCCTGTCTCAAAAAAAAACACAAAAACTGACTCAATAGTAGCAAAGGATTTGAATAAGTGTTTCTCCAAAGAGACATAAATAAGCAAAAAAAAGGTGATCATTAATTATTAGGGAGTGTGAGTCAAAGCCACAATGAGATACTACCTCACATACATTAAAATGGCTATTTTTAAAGCAAAGAAACCAGGAAATAACAATTATTAGCAAGGAGGTAGAGAAAATGAAAACTTCATGCACTGGTGAGGAGGATGTAAAATGGTTTTAGCTAGTATGGAAAATAGTCTGGCAGTTTCTCAAAAGATTAAATATAGAATTATCATTTGATTCACCATCAATCCCACTTCTGAGTTTAGATCCAAAAGAATTTAAATCAGGCTCTTGAAGAGATATTTTCATATCTGAGTTCAAAGCAGCATTATTCACAACAGCTAAAATGTGGAAGAAATCTAAGTGTCTATCGATGGATGAATGGATAAGCAAAATGTGGCATACAATATTGTAATCTTATTCAGCCTTAAAGAAAAGAAATTCTGTCACATGCTAGGGCATGAATACTCATTACACTAAATGTAACAAGACAAGTGCTCTGTGTTATATGAGGTACTTGGTAGTTAAAATTGTTGTAATGCACAATACATGTCAGGGACTGGGTAGGGAGCGATGACTTACAGTTTCATGGATATAAAGTCATAGTTTTGCAAAGTATGGTGATTAAACTTAACTGTGTCAACTTGATTGGCTTGGGAGCTGTCCAGGGTATCGGTGGATATGTCTAGGTGGGTCATAGAGCATTGACCTTGGGGACTATATCTAGCCCCTCATCCTTTTCTCTCTGGTCTTGTTCCCCTGCTCTACTTCCAACCCATTATGAACTAAGCAGCTTTTCCCACTCTACTCCTTTGCCCTGATATTTCCACCTTGATCCAGATCATTATAAACTGAATCCCCTGAAACCGTGAGGCAAATTAAACCTCTCCTTTTCCAATCAGGGGCGTTGGGTACTGTGTCTCATTGACAAGAAAGTTGACTACTACACAAGGTGAAAAGGTTTCCTGGAAATGGATGTTGGTGATGATTACACAACAATGTGGATGTACTAACTATGCATTTAATAATGATTATAGATGGGCATGATGGCACACATCTGTAATACCAGCACTATGGAAGTTTAACAAGGAGAACTGCTGCAAGTTCAAGACCAGCTTGGGCCACATAATGAGTTCAGGAGCAGCTTGTACTACATAGAAAGACCCTGTCTCAAAAAACAAAAATTATGGTACATTTTATGTATATTTTTCCACAATAGAAAAATGAAAAGAGTCCTACTAGCTAAATACAAAAGTGGGGCTGGGTATGGTGCCTCATGCGTGTAATCCCAGCAGTTGGGAGGCAGAGGCAGGAAGACTGCTGAGTTTGAGGCTTGCCTGGGCTACACAGTGAGCTCAGGGCCAGCCTGAACTACAAAGTGAGACCCTGTCTCAAAAAAAAAAAAAAGGTTAATAGCTTCTTGGCCTTTTAGCTAAGATCAAGTATAGTATCTGTTCTTAGCAGTTTAACATAAGTGGGTCAATCCATTCTGTATTCCTGAGGGCTCAGAAGAGAAACAAAAATGCTCAGACACAGCCATGTGCTGTACAAGTGTCCACTGACAAGTGTTTTGCAAAACAGTTTGGTGGTATCTACTAAGTGAGAACATAGTGATACCCTGTAACCAAATTGTCACTTTCCAAGGTGACTTATGAAGTGCTTATGAAGGAGTAGCAAAATTAATTTTATCTTCAGCCAGTGGATACTCTTGAAGTGAGGATGAATGAACTACTGACATACAGAGAAACAGAAGGATCTCACAAGCATGGCAGTAAATCAAAAAGATGAATCTGAAGGAGAACATGCTGTATAATTCCAACTGCTCAAAATTAAAATAGACTAGTTATGTGACATTAGACGTCAAGAGTAAAAAAAAGAGGAGTCAAGAATGGTTTTCTTGGGCCAGGGATTTTGCTCAGTGGTTCCAGCGTCTGCCTGGCAAGTGCAAGGTCCTGAGTTTGATCTCCTGTACCACACACCACAGTGCTGGGCGTGGTGCCTCAGGCCTGTCATCCCAGCACTCGGGAGGCAGAGGCAGGAGGATTGCTGGGAGTTCGGGGCTAACTTGGACTACATAGTGAGCTCAAGGCCACCCTGAACTACAAAGCGAGACCCTGTTTAAAAAAAAAAAAGAGTGGCTATCTTTGGAGAACAGAGGGGTAATGATTGGAGCTACAGGAGAGATTCTGAGGGTGGTGATGCTGGGTGAGCAGCAGAGAATTATATGAATGTAGTCATTTTCTAAAAATGTATCACAACGAACTCTTGTAAAGTGGGCATGTTTCTTTTTACATCATACTTTATTAAAATTTCACATTATGGGCCGGAGGGTTAGCTCAGTGGTTCCGGCGCCTGCCTCGCAAGCTCAAGGTCCTGAGTTTGATCCCCGGTAACCACATATAACGCTGGGCGTGGAGACACGCCCACCAACAATCAACACCGCATACCACAATGCCGGGCGTGGTGGCTCACGCCTGTAATCCCAACACTCGGGAGGCAGAGACAGGAGGATTGTTGAGTTTGCCTGGGCTCCATAGTGAGCTCAGGGCCAGCCTGAACTACAAAGCGAGACCCTGTCTCAAAAGCAAAAAAAAAAAAAAAAAAAAAAAAAAAAAAAATCACATTATGTTTCATAGACAGCATTGTTGTTGGACTGTGATTTTCTCATATGATGGACCTCCCAAAAGTCGTCATTTATATCATAGTTTGGTTTCAATAAATGCCAATATATTTAAAGCCATACCATAAAAACATATGAATATATATTAACAATGAGATTAATAACTGTGCTAATTTTTCACCCATACGACTGCCTGTAAGAACGTTTTCAAGTTGATCCATTGCAGACACAGGGCCCAGGTTTCCTGGCCCTGACTTCTAAAAGTCTATGGTCCCTGACTCTCTAGCACGCAGTCACTGTAAAAGTTTGTACAAGTTCCCAAAACTCCCATCAGGGGGCGATACCGCTCCGTTTAAGAGTCCCTGCAAGTGAAGCATGAGTACCCGAATCAGCATGAGAGAACAGGGCTCTGGAGCTCGGTGAAGGAATCTGCTGGTACATAAAACTAGTCAGAGGTGTGTCTTGTGTACATGAATGGTCACTGAACCCCGATATCAAAAGTGGGCGTTGACCCAGCCAGGACTCCGGGGCACAGCTCAGGGAGGGATTTTGCTAAAATTATTGGAGAGTAAAGGTCAAGACAGGAGGTGACAGGAATTGAATGAGATTGAGGAGATGAAGAAGTAAGTCATGAAAGTCAGCTGAGAGTGTTTGTATTTTATCAGCTGATAGGAAGCCATTTGCAACCACGGTAATAGCGTTTGTGAGCTGTTTACACATGCCAGTTGTCTTCTAAACTCGTTTTTATGTATTATTTCCTGGAACCATCAAAATCACCCATGAGTCCATCTCTGTTTGTCATCAGTGTCCTTTCCCTCTTTGAAGGCCACGATGCAGTCTTGCCTGGCTAAGCAGCATCAGTAGCTCAGTTGGCCTGAGCTACTGGAGCAGGTGCACTGGATCCCGTCTCATTCTTCACCTGCAAGGATTGGCGTACGACTTGTCACGTGATTCATCGGGACCAATAAGAGGAGGACTCTGACTCCTCCCACATAGGACTCTACCTCAGTGCTTCTGTTAAAACCCCTACCCAACCAGATATAGTGGTTCTGGCCTGTAATCCCAGGACTCTGGGAGGCTGAGGAAGGAGGGGGTCACAATTTTGAGCCTAGCCTCGGTAACTTATTGAGACCCTGTATCAAAAAAGAAAAGGTCTGTGGGTGTAACTCAGTGTGAAGGCCCTGGGTTCAATCTCCAGTAACGCCCCACTCCCCAAAAATGCTTTCTCTTGGCACAAAATGAGTGTTCACCCCAGAAGGGCCATCTGAGGACTTTTCCAAGAAGCTTGCAAGAGTACCATCGAGCAGTCCATTGTGCTCCGTTTTAGGCACAGTCTCTCCCAAGACTAGTGTTGTAGTCCAATAGGGCAGGAGAACATGTCAGCCATATTTGTTTCTACTTCCTTGCCTTTAATGAATCTGAATATCCAACCCATGCTCTTTATCCTCTGGAGGATGCACAGATCCATAATAGTTCTCATTGCCTTCGATGTCCTGCAACTTCAGCATGATGTGTATAAGTATTGATTTCTTTTGAAGAAGCTAAGTTTAGGGTAGGCTTGTTTCTTGAATTGTAGATTCGTACTTCTCATCGGTTCTGGAAAATCATCAGTCCCATTTCCTCAGAGACTGCCTCTTCTCCATTCTCTCTCACTTCCACTTTAGAAAATTTCATTAGATAGATTTGAGGGAGACACAGGTAACTGAGTTCAAGGCCTTCTCACCAAGCTACAATCCCCATCTTTTCTATTTTTTGTTTTTGGACAGGATCTCACTAAATAGCTAAATTGCCCAAGCTGGGCTCAAACTTACAGTCCTCCTGCATCATCCCCCCAGGCCTGTGCCTAGACAATGTATTTTAACCCTGTTTCATATATTGATGTCTTTATCACTTTGTGCTGTAAATTTGAAGAATGGAATTTTGATATAAATTCTAGTTCTGCTGCTCTTAGACTATGTCTAACTTATTACACTTCTATTTTCCTCTTGGGATTTGCATTTGTTGTATTTTTCACCTCTAGAAGTTTCATCTATCATTTTATGTTTTCAAGTCAACTTTTCATTCCTGATATTGTCTTGTTGCTTGCTTATATTTGTGATCACATTTTGTATTTGTTTATACATTCTCAGGTGAGTGGTCTGATTTAAAATGTTTTCAATAGCTAAAGTTTTGGAGACCTGAATCTTTTGTTTGTGGTTGAAGCACACTGTACTTCTGAAAGATGGCCACAAGACTTATTCTTTCTTTTTTTTTTTTTCTCTTAGACAGGGTCTTGCTATGTAGACCAGGTTGGCCTTGAACTTGTTATGTAGTACAGGCTGGCCTTGAGCCTATGGTGATCCTCCTGCCTTCCCAGTGCTGGAGTGACAAGTGTGAGCCACCACATGGCAAGATTTGGTTCTTTTGAACATATTTCAAATAAAGGTGAAGAGAAAGTGAAAAAGAAAAGACTTGTTTTTTTCTGTATCTACTCAGAGATAGGATCTATGTTCCTTCCCTTTGAATTCGGCAGGTTTAGGACAGTGGCAGAAGTGACACTTTATGATTTGCAAGGTGAGGTCATAAAAAGCAAAGCAACTTCTTCCCAATGGCCTGGCTTCTCCTGCTGAGCTCCCCAGCCTAGACACAGCACTGGGACAGCAGCCACCCCAAAGTCATCAGACTTTCCCCTGTTCATACCACAGGGAGCAGAAACAAGTGCACTGTGAGCACTGCCCATTCTTTGAACAACAACAAATTACTCTTGTTAAGCCCCCAACTTCTGGGGTAGCTTCTGTTAGAGGAGTGGCTTCTGCTGGCTTTCACTCATAGTGCCTGACCGTCTTGTGCATTTGGTGAGTTTTTAGTATGAGTTCATTCCTTGATCTTGGTCAGCAGAAGTCCTACAAACTTAGGGTTAGTCGGAGAAGGCTTTCTGCAGAGAGCATTTGCTTCCAGTTCTGGCAGTACCTATGTGGTACCACCAATCTGAGCCCATCTCAGACTCTCCAGGCTCTTGGCCTGATGTAAAAGTACCACATCCAAATCCTTTACCTTCTCAATAGTCCAAGAGTTAGCATTTCTGTAGCAAAGCTGCTATCAGTGGCCACTCTCAGGATAACACTGTTCTCTGCTCTGTCCCCTCTCAACTCATGAGGTTTTTTTTTGGGTTTTTTTGACTCATGAGTTTTTGAAGGGGTCATTCTTGGAGTCTCTGTTGCCTTTTGTGAGATCAGCTATGACTGGAAAGGTTATTATATTGATATGAGAAAGACTCTCCAAATCTCTTGTCCAGAAAATGCTAAAGATGTCTATTAAATCATGTCATTCATTTATATCTGGATTAAATGGTGGCTGAGGAGACCTGGCTTGAGGACTCTCAAGGTGACCCAGAGGATGCCAGTGGAGATGGACAAACAAATTATGGCTCTGGACCAACAGTCTGGTTTATGGGCATTACAGAGGATAAAGCAGCACACTGCATAACATCACAAGGACATAATTGGGCAAATCTAATATTTGGGACATTCTGCATGGCAGGGACTGGGGAAGAGGCAGCGGATAAAAATGATGAAGAAGCAATTTGTATACGTACCAATTCCCAAAGATGAATATACTTATTATGTATTACAAATGTATACTAATAAAAATGGTTTAAAAAGCAAACATAATTTTTATTTTTAAGCAACAAAGCTTGTTCAAGAAAGCAAGAGTATAACCATATTTTAAAATAAGTCAGGAGGATTTTTTTAAAAAATTAAAGAAATACTAAACCAAATGCAAAGTAAGAATCTGAATTGACTTTGATTTAAAAAACCTACCTAGAGGGCCTAGGCTTTAGCTCAGGCAGCACCTCCCTTGCAAGCACAAGGTCCAAAATTCTTTCCCTGGTACCAGAGAAATAAAAAAATAAAAATAGGGCTGGAGGGTTAGCTCAGTGGTTCCGGCGCCTGCCTCGCAAGTGCAAGGTCCTGAGTTCGATCCCTGGTAACCACATACAATGCTGGGCATGGAGACTCACACCCACCAGCAATCAACACCACATACCACAGTGCCAGGCTCACGCCTGTAATCCCAGCACTCGGGAGGCAGAGACAGGAGGATTGCTGAATTTGAGGCTTGCCTGGGCTACATAATGAGCTCAGGGCCAGCCTGAACTACAAAGTGAGACCCTGTCTCAAAAAATAAATGAATAAATAAATAAGTAAAAATTTAAAAAATAAAAATAAAAATAAAAATCCAGCTGCAAAACCTCTTTTGAACTGTTGGTGGAGCTCAGTGATACAGTATATGCTTAGCATGACTGAGGCCCTGGGTCTGTCCCCAGAGTGTCTGCACACACCAAAGCCATTTCAGAAAGAAGTGGGAAAGCCAAGTGTGGTGGCTCACACCTGTAATCCTAGTACTCAAGAGGTAGAGGCAGGAGGATTGCTGAGTTTGAGGCTTGCTTGGGCTACATAGTGAGCTCAGGGCCAGCTGAACTACAAACTGAGACCATGTCAAAAAAAAAAAAAAAAAGAAAGAAAGAAAGAAAAGAAAAGAAGGCAACTCACAAGTTTGTTGTAAAAAAAAAAAACCCTTGGGGCTCGGTGATTCCAGCGCCTGCCTAGCAAGCACAAGGTCCTGAGTTCAATTCCCAGTAACCAGATACAACAATATCAGGAGTGGTGACTCATGCCCACCAGCAATCAGTACCATGTACCACAGTGCTGGGTGTGGTGGCTCACACTTGTAATCCCAGCACTCAGGAGGCAGAGGCAGGAGGACTGCTGAATTCAGGGCTTTCCTAGGCTATATAGTGAGCTCAGGGCCAGCCTGAACTACAAAGGGAGATCCTGTTTCAAAAACAAACAAATGAAAAACCTTTTAAAACAATTTTTCCTTCCTTCCTTCCTTCCTTCCTTCCTTCCTTCCTTCCTTCCTTCCTTCCTTCCTTTCTTTCTTTCTTTCTTTCTTTCTTTCTTTCTTTCTTTCTTTCTTTCTTTCTTTCTTTCTTTCTTTCTTTCTTTCTTTCTTTCTGAGACACCATCTCCCTTTGTAGCTCAGACTGGCCATAAACACAGTGTGTAGCCCAGGCTACCCTCAAACGTGTGGAAATCCTCCTGCCTCAGCATCCACAGTGCTGGAATTACAGGGGTACACGACTGGCTAAAACAAATTTGTATGAATAACCAAGAATCATAATTCATGTTGAGAAAATAGAACAAAAACTTTTAAAAGAAAACAATATAGAGCTCCTCACATTCCTCTCCTGGTATACAATTCTGCACCTTTTTCAAAGGAAAACACTTTTCTGACATTTGCAGTAATCATTTTCTGGCTTCCCTTCCTTTAATTTTTGTCTTTAAACTTTATTATATTATTTTCATTGTTTTCATGTTCATTGGTCAGAAACAGTACAGTTCATTTGGCATCGGGCTTCTCTTACTCAATACTGTGCGTATACGATTTGGTCATGTGATTATATGTATCAGTGGTCCATTCTTTTTAATTAGTTTATAATATTCCCAACGTATCTCTAGTCCCTTCTGTTGAGAATTTGGGTGGTTGTCATTTAAGACTATCATAGAAATTCTTCTGTATTTTTCCTGATGCTCAAGTTCTACTTCTTTGGGCTATATACTTAGCATTGAACACTTGGGTCATAGGTTATGTGTATTTTTAAAATTATTTAATAACACTGCCCTGTTTCTCACTGAAATACGATGCAAGTGCAACAAGATAGGTAAAGTTGCTACTCAAGAGCTCAAAGCCAAGCTGCCTTGGTTCCAGGTTCTTTGCTCCCTGGTCCAGGTGCTCACGCAGCAGTCCGTGGCACGTTGAGAGGCACTTTAAGTGTGCACTGTCATGATGAAGGTTGTTGGGGGCTGTTTCTGGGGGTTGCCAGTCCTGTTACCCTGATTCTGAACTCTGTCTCCCTTGTTAATGATTAACTGCCTCCCCCAAAGAGTCTAAAATCCTAAAGATTTGCCAGTTAATCAGTTACTGTCCCCTGGTTGGAAAAGGGGCACTTAGGGCACCTGTGCCTCCAAAGCCCCTTCCCCTGGAAGGCTGGAGGCGGCAGGGACCTCATGATGATGCTTCGGCCCTACCGAGCTCTCTGTTTCCAAGCTGGGTCCCCCTCAGGGGACTGGCAGCCCCTGAACTTTGATGGCTCTGCCTTCCACCTCAAGAGCACAGCAGAACTGGCACGGGCTTTGCTGGTGCTGCGGCTGTGTGCCTGGCCCCCTCTGATCACCCATGGGCTGGCGGTGAGTGGTGCTCTGTAGGACTGGCCTGGAGACTGCCCAGGCTTGGCACTGAGTCCTTGCTCCCTGTCACTCAGCTCCAGGCCTGGTCGCAGCGACTCCTGGGCTCTCGGCTCTCTGGGGTACTCCTCCGAGCATCCATGTACGGGCAGTTTGTGGCTGGGGAGACCACAGAGGAGGTGAGGGGCTGCGTCCGGAAGCTCCAAAACCTTGGCCTGAGACCACTGGTGGCAGTGCCCATTGAAGAGGAGCCCGACTCAGCCCCCAAGACTGGGTGAGTAAGGAGCTGAGACCAGGGAGGTTAGGAGGATGCCGGGAAGGGGCTCCCCAGGCCCGGGTGCTGATCCCTGTGGGCTGGCAGAGAGTCCTGGTACGAGGACAACCTCAGTGCCATGCTGCGCTGTGTGGACCTGTCACAAGACCTCGCGGAGACCCCTGGACCAGCTGGGGACAGCCTCATGCAGCTGAGGGTGACAGCACTGACTAGCACACGACTCTGTGTAAGGGACAGGCAAGGCTGGGGGCCTGGGGGTACAGCTGCCCACAAGATTCCCCTCAACACCTCACCTACCACCCCATTTCAGAAAGAGCTGACTTCATGGACCAGAGCTCCAGGGACCTCCTCAGAGCTGGTTCCGGAGAGGCTGGCCGAAGCCATGGACTCTGGACGGGTAATAAGGCCTTCGGGGGAGTACAGTCCCTAGGCCTGGATGTTCCGTGTTTAAATACAATCATCAGCTGCATGGGAAGTTTCAGTCCCTGACAGACCACATATTCGATGGGGGTCCATGAGGTTATAACAGCCGAAAAATTCCTACTACTTGGTGACACTGGAGCTGTGAAGATGTAGTATAATGTGTTCCTTGTGCATTAGTGATGTCTGTGTGTGAACAAACCTACTGTGCCACTGGCCGTAAAGGTATAGTGTGTGCAATTGTGAACAGTATGTAACTGACAATGATGACAAAGACTGTGATATCAGTTTGTGTGCAAAACTCCAGAGAGTAGATACCGATCGTCTTCATCTCACAGGGGAGGAAACTAAGACCCAGAGAAGTTCTATGACTTGCTCAGGTCACACAGTAAGAGACTGAGCAAGATTAAAAACTAGTCTGGTCTCCTAACCACTGTATTTACATCTCAGTGAATAGTCTCTGATTTGGGGGGCTGAGGCAGGAAGATTGCAAGTTTTGGCCCAGTCTAGAAAAATAAGCAACTTAACAAGACCTTGTCTCAAAATTAAAAAAAAAAAAACCAAAAACGTTTGGGCTGGAGACTTAGCTCAGTGGTTCCAGCACCTGCCTCACAAGCGCAAGGTCCAGAGTTCGATCCCCAGTAACCACATACAATGCTGGGCGTGGAGACTCACGCCCA
>PVIC010003262.1:41155-70173 GCA_004025085.1 Thryonomys swinderianus
AAAAAAAAAAAAAAAAAAAAAAGAAAAGAAAAGAAAATGTTTAAAGGGCTAGAGATGTAACTCAGTACAAAGGTCTTGGCTTCAAATTCCAGTACCAAACACACACACACACACACACACACACACACCTATTTGATATTGTTATTTTTTTCCCACTATCTAACAGCCTCTAAACTTTTCTTTTTGTCCTGGTGGTGGGGAGATTTACACCTAGGAGGGAGTCCAGTGTCCCAAATCTCTCCTTTTTCTCTTGCTCCCCCCAGAGCCTCCAGATCTCCTTCCTCAACACCGAGCAGAACCGTCACCTCCAGGCCTCCCTGAGCCGCTTGCACCGGGTGGCACAGGTAACACTTCTGCCGCGGGCTGGCTCCCGCCCAGACTGGCTGCCCTGGGTCCTGACAGTGGCTCTTGCCCTCAGCACGCCCGCACCCAGCGTGTGCGGCTTCTGGTGGACGCAGAGTACACCTTCATCAACCCTGCCATCTCTCTGTTCGTGGCCGCTCTGGCTGTGCGCTGGAACAGTCCGAGGGAAGGCGGGCCCTGGGTGTGGAACACCTACCAGGCCTATCTGCAGGTAGGTGGGGTCTCTAGAGGGTGCGGTGGGCTCCTGGCCTCTGCCCATCCGAACCGCCTTGCCCCGTAGGACGCACACGAGCAGCTGAGCCGAGATGCTGAGGCTGCACACGGAGCGGGTCTGGCCTTCGGGGTGAAGTTGGTCCGAGGTGCATATCTGGAGAAGGAGAGAACGGTGGCTCGGCTCCAAGGGACCAAGGATCCCACTCAGCCTAACTATGAGGCCACCAGTCTGAGGTAGGAGGGGGCCAAGTCGGCCTCCGGAGAAACAGTAGCGCCACGCAGCCTCTCCGAGCTCGCTGCCCACCATGAGACTCAGGGCCGAGCATCTCACACTTCACTCCCTCTCCTGCCCCCACCACAGCCCCCTCTGGGACTCCCTGCCCCTCCTTCGGCCCCGTTCCCTTACCCCATGCGCCTCTGTGTTCCAGTTCATGCGGCCGGTTCTCCAGTTTTAGACATCTGGGCTGTTGTTGTCAAGGGTGCTCTGTAGAAAATGAGCCTTGGGTAAATGTTACCTTGTGCAGGAGATGGGACCACGCGCTGTGACGCCGCCCTGTGTCAAAGGCTTTACACGCGCCACCACCTCACTGTTCTCCCAGTCGTGCTGTTAGGTGGATCCACGGAGTTACCACAGAGGACAGTAGCTCACAGGAGGATGTCCCTTGGAGCTGTTACTCGCGGCCTGAAGCAACTGTGTGGCTCCGGAGACCCCATGCTTGGGAACAACCTCTCTTTCCAAGGACAGGAGTCCTGAGCTGACAGTGGTGTCTCCCCTCAGTTACAGCCGCTGTCTGGAGCTGATGCTGAACCATGTATCCCGCCATGGCCCCATGTACCATCTCATGGTGGCTTCCCACAATGAGGAGTCTGTTCACCAGGCAACCAGGCGGTATGAGGTGGGGGCTGGGAGCCAGGCACTCACGAGATCCCGCTTCCCTCCTCTCCTTTGCTCATGTAGCAGAGACAGGCAGAAGGTGACGAGTAGGGTATAAGAAGAGACCCAGTAAGGTATCTGGGGAGGATATTAAAAATATTTTACCCCTGCTACAGCCTGTAGGGCCTACAGGCCCCACTGGGACAAAGCATTGAGACAGGGAAGGGGGAGGTCTGGGGGTCCAAGAATTGGCTGGAATTCATGGTCTTCAGGGAAACTCAAGAATGCTGGTTCACCACTGTCTCACTTATTTTCTCATTGCTGAGACAAAAGACCTGACACTGAAAGTTAAAGGAGGAAAGGTTTATTTTGGCTCATAGTTTGTGGAGGTTTCAGTCAATAAACAGGTGGATCCAAGGCAGGGTGACATGGCAGAGGGACATCACAGAGGAGAAACAGTTCATGGCAGGCAGAAGGCAGCAAATCAGCAAGCAAAGGACAATAGGGACTAACAGGGACCCTTAGGGTGGGTAGCACTCATACTCTTGCATCCTATCATTGCATTGTGAGCCAACCCCACCCTTAGTCCCAGCATCACACACTCCAGTTCCAGCCACCTCTGAAAAACTCCACCTATGACCAAGTGAAGCTTTGGGGGAACATCTAGATACAACCATAACACCACTGAGTTTGCAGTGATGCTCATCTCTTGTTATCCTGGAAAACTGGCTCTAGCACACTCCCTGAACCCCTGGGGATCAAAAATCTATAGATACCAAAATCCTTGGATGTTCAAATCCTTCATATAAAGTAGCATATAGCATATGCATATAACCTACACACATCCTCCCATATACTTTAAATCATCTCATGATTACTTATAGGGCCGGAGATTTAGCTCAGTGGTTTCAGAGCCTGCCTAGCAAGCACAAGGTCCCTGGTTCAATCCCCAGTAATCACATACAACAATACTGGGTGTGCTGGCTCACACCCACCAGCAATCAGTACCACACACCACAGTTCTGGGTATGGTGGCTCACACCTGTCATCACAGCACTCAGGAGGCAGAGACAGGAGGATTGCTGAGTTCAAGGTTTGCCTGGGCTCCATAGTGAGCTCAGGGCCAGCTTGAACTACAAAGTGAGACCCTGTCTCAAAAAAACCCAAAAAAACCAAAAAAACGATTACTTATAATATCCAATACAATATAAGCGCTACATAAAAAGTTGTTATGCTGTATTGTTTAGGGAACAGTGACTAAAAAAAAAGCATGTGCATATTCAGTACAGACATAACCTTTTTCAAGTGTTTTTGATTGGAGGTTGGTTTAAGCTCTGCATTCAGGACCCCCAGATATGGAGTGCCAACTGCACCTCCCATATTTGAATTACTGTGACAGCCATGTGGGGGTGCGATGGCTGATGTGTTGCTCTAGATCAAGCCACTGTCTGGACTGATAATGTGGCCTTTTCCATAGCATGTGGGAGCTGGGCATTCCTCTGGATGGGCCCGTCTGTTTTGGACAACTTCTGGGCATGTGTGACCATGTCTCTCTGGCACTGGGTATGTGAATGGTGCACCTTGCTCATCCCTAACTCCCACCCTCACTCCAGCCCTCATTCTCTCCTAACCAGGTCCCCTCTGCTATTCCCAACCAATGCCTGGCCAGGCTTCTGTCCTCTGGCACCTTCCTGATAGATGTGTTTTCCCTAGATCTGTGGCTTTTGCAGGGCAGCACTGTGTCTGCTGTCTGTTGTTTTTGCTGGTTCTTGATCATGGTGTCGTGTTTCCTGCGTGCTTTGTAATCCTGACTCTATCGTGCCCTGGGTCAGGTTTAATTAATAATGGATCATTTTCATTGATACACAATAAGATTTATGTTTCTTCCTGCCAGGTGTTAAGGGCTAAAAACCCACTTTACCCTAAATTCCTACCTTGCAATATCCTAGTGATGCAAATTTGAGCTGCAATCTACAGAAATAACCCCTCACGGATGCATTTTTATGTTTTCTGCCCTTCTCTGCTTAGCTATATTTTGTCTTTGAGACAGGGTCTAGGTAAACCATTAAGTTTCTCAGACTGGGTTGGACCTCATCATCTGCCTACCTGTTTTCTCTCATTTTCCCTTAGTTCTTGGATTAGTAAATTTCTTGCTGTCTTGGCAGCATTTTAATAACCTTAAAAAGATTTTTTTCCTGGATATGTAAGCTCATGCCTGTAATCCCAGCATTCTGGGAGGCTGAGAAAGGAGGATCACAGGTTTGAGCTCAACATGGGGAAGGGAATTTAGTGGCTTAGAAAGATGCTATCTCAAAGCAAAACAAAACAAAACAAAACAAAACAAGGCCCTGGGTTCAACCCACCATACTGCAAAATTTTCTCTAACCCTACATTCCTTTAAATGTTTGCTCCTGGACTTTTTATTTTTCAATGATTAATTTTGCCCAACTGACTTTGGAAATCTCTACTGCGTGTTGGCTTGAGGGTGTCTTTCCTCAAGCCTGAGCCCATACCCTGCCAACATTTTCCTTCCCAGGGCAAGCTGGCTATGCAGTGTACAAGTCCATCCCCTACGGCTCCCTGGAGCAGGTGATCCCCTACCTGATCCGGAGGGCTCAGGAGAACCGCAGCGTGTTGCAGGGTGCTCGCAGGGAACAGACACTGCTCAGCCAAGAACTGTGGCGGAGGCTGCTGGGGCGGAGCCCAAGGTCCCCCTATTAACACTCGCGGGGTCAGCTGGTCAATAAAGCTGCTGCTTAGCCTGCCATCTTGAACTGAAGCTGCTGCCTGGGGGAAGGACTCATCTTGACTTCATCCAGCCTGAGTTGGGGGGTTTTGCGGCTCAGGAGAGATCTTTAGATGGCTTCCAAAGAAGTCTCTTCTGGACTCTTTGAGCCAGCTCGTCCTGGGACGTTCCTGATCGTGACTGACGCAGGAACTTTCCTCATCTCAGCGGCTCCCCCAGAAGAAGAGCACAGATGAAGAGCAAGACTCAAGTCACTGGAGACCATGGGCTAGTCCAAGGGCACGTGCCCAGGGAGAGGCAGAGGGAACAGCCAACCCTTTTCTCAGTTAACAAGCATCAAACAAGGACCCTTTCAGCAAGGTTCTGAGCCATAAAAGGCTGGGGACACAACAGTGACAAAGACACCCCCTGCCCTACTTCATAGGGCCCACGGTCCTGGGGTTAGATAGATACCTTCTCAGACAGTGACAGCCCAGAGTGGTCAGGGCTATGGTGCGAAGCCCAGGGGGCTATGGAAGGCCAGAAGTGGCCCCGACCCACCCAGGGTGATAAGAGAGCATCCTCAAGGATTCGTAAGAAGAGTCATGAAGATTGAGAGGAACATCCGAAGGCAAAGGCAAGACAGACATGTGTGATCCAGAGCAGGGGGTGGGAGACAGGGATTAGGGATGTTCAGGGCCAGAGGATGGGTCTCATGTGCTAGACACAGAGTGGAGGTTGTCCCAAGGCCACGGGGGACTCAGAGGGGTTTCAGGCAGGGAAAGAAGAGGGTCAGGAGAAGATCCCTATGGCTGCCATGTGAAGATTGGACTGGAGCGTGGAGACAGGCTAGGAGCCCAGGCTGAGGCGAGGCAGGGAGTCTGAAGGGCAGGAAGGGGTCGAGAGCATGGGCCATGGGAGCGATGGATCCTATGAGAAGATGGCCACCCCGAGGCTCGGGGTTCTGGCTTGCAAAGAGGGTGTGCGGGATCAAGTCTGTGAAGTGGATTGGGGGAATAATTTGAGGGAGATTCAGAGGTCATTGGGGGAACTGGTAGGTGTGACAGACCCCAGGGGTCATCTGGGGGGCGATGTCCTGTGGAGTTCTTAGGTACAGGGCTCAGAAGACAGGCAGGACCAAGACAGAAGCAGCCTGCGGAAATAAGAAACACGAGAAGACAGCCAAGAATGCAGCACAGGGTCAGAAAGAGTCCCCCGCCCCGAGTTCTAGGGTTTGAAGAACATCCAGAACATAGCTGAAAGCTCTGGTACAGACATTGCTATTTCTTCTTGTGGTTATCCCAGGGCCCTAGCACTCTCTCGGGGAAGGGAAATTGCTGCACAAAATCAGGAGGCCACTAATGCGCATGCACCCAGGACTCCGGCTCAGACCGCCATTGGCGCGTCAGGGTCACGTGGTAGTGCCCTAGTAGCCCCTCGCCTGCCCAAAGGTGGGTACAAAGCCACCCAGACTGTGATCCAGGCCTAAAGCATTTTAGAGCTTTTAGGGTACTCAGCTCTTCACCAGACCCCCACCTCTAGTCCGAGGCTCCGTCCTCAGGCCCACCCCACCTTCCCCTTACTGGCTGCTCCTGTACTGGAGATTGAACCAAGGGCCTTTGCACTAAACTACATCGCAGACCTGTTTATTTATCTGTATGCATGTATGCTTGTTTGTTTTGAGACAACCTCACCATATAGCTAAATTGCCCAGGCTGGGCTCTCACTTGCCATGCCCCTGTCTCAGCCTCCCAGAAACCCACCCTTTACAGCAGCTTTCCCCACCCCGAAGACCCCTTCTTTGCCTAGTCTCTTCCTCAGCCTGTGGAATCCACCCCACCTAGGGAGTCTGCCCTCCACCTCTGCCCACAGACCCCACTCTTGGGGACCCTCACACCCTGAAAACCAACCGCCTCAGATCTGTAGGCCCCGTTTCTGCAGCCATGAACTTCCAGCTCCTCCCAAGACTTCAGATTCCCTCCCTGTCCTCGAAGGTCCTTTACTACCCTGCATGCTCTTCCCCAGCCCTAAAACCTCTCTCCCTGCCCCATTTTCCTTAGATCACCTTCAGCTCTCAGACTCCTTTAGAGCCGGATCTTCCGGCATGTACCCCACCCCAGCCCATCTGTTTCTCATTCAGTTTCCTCCCATCAGACACCTCCCAACTCCCTTTCTCATCCAGCCGCCTGGCCACACCAGCCAGCTCTGTCTTTATTGCTCCCAGAAGCCCTGGCTTTTGTCTCCTCCCGCCCTCATGAGACCCCCTAGTTGACCCCTGCCCAGGAGCTGAGCCCGCAGATGCCCTCTCTGCCCTCTGGCCTCCCTGTGGAGCTGGGCTCCGCGCAGGAGCTAGATGCCCAACTGAGCTGTCTGCATCACCTGGCTTTGTCTGGGGGCCTAAACTGGAGTCTGGCCAGGCTCCTGCGGAGAGGTGAGGGGTTGGCAGTTGGGCACTAACAGCAGCTGTACAGAGGGTGCAGCTTCAGATGGCTGGTCAGCAGTTATGTACTTGGGACCTGCTATGTACTAGGCCCTGAGGTCCAAGATGGGGATTTAGGTATGACTGTGACCTCTGGACCGTTAGGAATAAAGTGTGTTTGGGGGGTGGAATAGAGGATGGGGATAATACACACCAGACAGAATAGCGTTTCAGATGGAGCAGTACTAAAGTCCCACTATGTAAGAACCAGTCATGCAGAAAGCTCAGGAAGAGACACTTGAAAGCTAGAATAGCCTGTGCAATGGCGTGAGGAGGTCAAGGTGAAGTGGGTGTGTGTGTGTGAGAGGTGCATGACTCAAGGAGAGGACTGAAGCCAAAGAAATGACTGGTCCTGGGCTGGAGATTTAGCTCAGTGGTTCCAATGCATGCCTAGCAAGCACTGGGGCCTGGTTCGATCCCTGGTAACCAATACTGGGTGTGGTGACTCACACCTGTAATCCCACCACTCGGGAGGCAGAGGTAGGAGGATAGCTGAGTTTCAGGATTGCCTGGGCTACATAGTGAGCTCATGGCTAGCTGGAACTACAAAGTGAGCCAGGGTCTCACAAAAGAAAGAAAGGAAGAAAGAAATGGCTGGTCCCGATGTAAAGGGACTCCGATGATACGTGGATTTTTCCAGATTTTGCTTCGTGATGGGAAGAGATTGGCATTACAAAGGGGAAATTAACCCCACAGTGAACATGGACAACTTCTAATTTCATTGATTTTGTTAAATTGATTGGGTATTTAACCACTTTCTGACTTCAATTAATAATTGATTATTTTAGTTTTTTAAATCTGAAGATAGTGAAGTTTTCATCAGCTAAAAATTTAAACTCTAATTTCTTTTGAGACAGGGTCTGGCTTTGTAGTTCAGGCTGGCCCTGAGCTCATTATGTAGTCCAGGCAAGCCTCGAACTCAGCAATCCTCCTGCCTCTGCCTCCTGAGTGCTGGGATTACAGGTGTGAGTCACCATGCCTGGCATTGTGGTGTGTGGTATTGATTGCTGGTGGGTGTGAGTCACCACACTCAGTATTGTTGCGTGTGGTTACGGGGGATCAAACCAGGGACCTTGTGCTTGCCAGGCAGGCACTGGAACCACTGAGCTAAATCTCTGGCCCTCTAATTTCTTTTTCTTGGACTGTCAAACCCTGTTGGTAGTAAATGTCTTTTTCTTTGTTGTTGATATTTAAAAGAGGCATTAGTGTTTTTGTATTAAATATCACATGTGCTATTGATTTCTGATTTGTAATTTTTTTTTTTTCTTTTTGAGACAGGGTCTCGCTTTGTAGTTCAGGCTGGCCCTGAGCTCACTATGGTGCCCAGGCAAGCCGCCGCGAACTCAGCAATCCTCCTGTCTCTGCCTCCTGAGTGCTGGGATTACAGGCGTGAGCCACCACGTCCAGCACTGTGGTATTTGGTGTTGATTGTTGGTGGGCGTGATTCCACGCCCAGCATTATATGTGGTTACCGGGGATCGAACTCAGGACCTTGCGCTTGCAAGGCAGGCGCCGGAACCACTGAGCTAACCCTCCGGCCCTGTAATTTTTTTTTTTTGAGACAGGGTCTCACTTTGTAGTTCAGGCTGACTCTGAGCTCACTATGTAGTCCAGGCAAGCCTAGAACTCAGCAATCCTCCTGTCTCTGCCTCCCGAGTGCTGGGATTACAGGCTTGAGTCACCATGCCCGGCTGATTTGTAATTTTTATAAAATAAAGGAGTTTCAATAGGAGTTGTCTGCTTTTTTTCCCCCTTAACCATAAATAGGTATTAAATTTTGCTGAGTGTAGTGGTGCATATCTGTAGTTCCAGCTCTTGGGAGGCTGAGGCAGGGGAATTGCCACAAGTTCAAGGCCAGCCTGGTCTGCACATTAAGCTTAAATCAGCCTGAACTACATGGTGAGATCTTTTCTCAAAACTAACAAACAAAAGAGATAAATAGAAACAATGGGCCAGAGATTTAGCTCAGTGGTTCCAGCATCTGCCCGGCAAAAGCAAGGTCCTGAGTTTGATCCCCTGTACCACAAACTACAATGCTGCGTGTGGTGGCTCACACCTGTAATCCCAGCCCTTGGGAGGCAGAGGCAGGACAATTGCTGTGAGTTTGAAGCTAGCCTGAGTCACAAAATGAGTTCAGGGCCAGCCTGAACTACAAAGTGAGACCCTGATTCAAAAACTAAATAAACAAATTTTATCATTTCCTTTTATTTGTATCTGCTGAATTAAACATGTTTTTTTATTCTCTCACAAATTTATTTTATTATACTGAGTTTCTCTCTCTCTCTCTCTCTCTCTCTCTCTCTCTCTCTCTCTCCTTTTTTGTGGTACCGGGGATCAAACTCAGAGACCCTTGTGCTTCCAAAGCAGGCACAGTACCACTTCAAATGACTTATATTTTAAGGTGATGGATTTGTAGCACATGATGAGCATGGAAGACCAATCAGGATGCCCTAGTGGGCTCCTGAGTAGAATATGGTGTAGTGAGGGTGTTATTCAGGTTCTGGTGGGTCCGCATGTGGATGGATTCTGTGGCATGACTTAAATTGCTTTAGACAAAGTGCGTGATTCCTACCATGTCTGCCAAGGACATAGGAGTGCAAGGAAAAGGACACAGTCCCTTTGCCCTCCCTGAGGCAAGGCCTAGAGGAAGAGGAACTGGGGAAGGGTGGGGCCAAAGATGAGTGGCTGGGGTGGGCCCTGATCCAGATGATATGGGGACACAGGTATGGAGATGAAGTGCGGGAGAGGTTGGGTAGTTTAGCCCTCGGGTGCAGTGTTCAAAATAAATGAAAGGTTTCCTGGTGAAGTCCAAAGTTGGCTTTTCGTGAAGATCTGGGAGCCGGCCACATGGGACTTATGTGTTAGAATTGGACAGAGTTTATTCTTTTTCTCCCGGCCTGGGTGCCTTTGTGTGAATGTGACACCTCTGGAGAGAGGTTGGATATTTGCCTGGCAGGCATTTGTCACTCCTTGCTCCAACTCTGTAGACTTCAGGGTGATTTCTGGAGCGCAGTGTTGAACTAGAACCCTTCCTCAGCAGCTGGGGGGGTCCATGACACAGAGGCAGGACCTGGGGCCAGTGGTCACTTAGTCACCGAGGGACAGTGGAAGCTGAGAACTGGCAAGAATGTTTGCCGAGTGACCCCCAGGTCTTCTGTCCCCAAAGTTTGGGGTAGGGACAGTCCTAATCCTTGTCACCCCTCAGGTGTCCAGATCAATGGCGAGAACTCTGCTGGGCAGACGGGTCTTTTCCTCGCAGCTCTGCTGGGCCACAGCTGTGCCATGCGGTCTTGCTGGCCTTTGGTGCTAACCCCAACCAGTAAGTAGATAGGCCACAGGGCCCCATACTCTCCTACAGTGCCCCGTACTCCCCTGAGACCTTGTTTGTCCCCAGAGGCTCTTTCCCTCATAACTCTTCAAGTTCCTTGTGGACCCCTTTACCCTTTACGCCCTTCTTGTCCCTGAGCAATTTCTCATTCTACTAATGCCTCCGTGCTCATGGTGATCTCATTCTAGCAAATGCTCCCTATGCCCTCCCATGACTCCTCTACCTCCCACTTCCTATGATCCTTTGCCGCTTCTTTCCTGAACAGTGCCCCCTCTGTGTTCTGCCCTAGCTGCTGCCTCGATGGTAGCACACCAGTGCACGAGATGCCTTCTCAGGCCGCAGCCAGGTCATGCTGCAGCTGCTGCAGGCAGGGGGTGACCTGTGTCTGCATGACCTGCAGGGTCACACACCACGTGACTGGGCCAAGCAGGGTGGTGCCAGGCAGAGCTGGGAGGTGAGCAGTGGCCCTGGTGCAGAGGGGCATCAGGGCAGCACTTGCACCAGGCCTCACCCATGTGCCCTTGTCCAGGTCGTGGAGCTGCTGCAGTGGCGTGGCACCCACATGTCAGCACTACTGCACAGTGGGGTGTTAGTGCCCATGGCGCCCCTGGGCCTGGTGCACGCCAGCTCTGGGCATGGCCTGTGTGGCTCCCTGCCCTCACTGATGCAGATGGAAAGGTAATAGTCCCTGCCCGGGGCCTGCCCATCCACCACACCCAGGCACGCAGACTTCCCCTCAGCCCACCTTTCACCAGGACACTGAGGCCAGAGCAGATTGGGAGATCGCCCCAAACCCCAGCCTTGGGGTTCGGCCAGGCAAGTGGGAAAGACAGGGAGAGCAGGGACTGTCCTTGGGTTCTTTCTGCCTAATGGTCCTGCTTCCCTCATCAGCTGAGCAGCCTACAGCCCCTGGGGCTGGTAACAGGCATCCCCGTGGCGGACCCCAAGGAGCTTTCGCCAGCACAGGGAGCGCCTGACCGCGTCTATGAGAGCAGCTCCCAGACCCTCATGGCCAAGTGAGAGCCCCTTCTGTGCCCTTGAGATGCCCTCTCTCCCTGCCACAGGAACTCCTGCCACATCTTACACCTTCCCTCTATGCTGCTCTCTGTTCTCCAGCCTCTTGTGGAAGGGCAACCCCGTGACCGCGCGACATCTGAAGGTCCCTGGAGCGCATCCTGACGTGCTACTGGCTGACCTTCAGCACTGCAGGTACTCTGCCTCAGTCCCCCTGCCCGGCCTGCCCCCCACACTACTCTCAGCCTGCTTTCTGGACTCAAGTGGGTCACAAACAGAAGACCATGAAGTATGGCAATTGCCATGGTGACAGAATCTTTACCTTTGCGCCAGCACCTGTGAAGCCTCCAGCTGACAAGAAAGTGGATGTGCTTTTCCGTGCTGTGTCCTGTGGGGCCCAGAGAGGAGGTAGGGGAGGGAGGGGTGTCATGAACAGGGTATGGGCTGGAAATGAGGTCTGCCACTGCTGGACTGTGTGACTGGGGCTTCAGTTTCTCCTCTGTCTGGTGGCTGATAGAGATTGTCTGCTCTGGGCCAGGCATTTAGCTCAGTGGCGCCACGACCTGCCAGCCTTGCAAGAGCAAGGTCATGAGTTCTATATGGGGTTGTCTGCTCCTGGCACATGGTGGGTGGTTTGTGTCTCAGAACAGCTCCCGGGAGGCCACAGGTGGTGGTGTGCGCTTATAATCCCAGCACTTGGGAGGCCATGACAGCAGGATCACCATGAGTTTGAGGCCAGCTGGGGCTCCATAGTGAGTTCAAGGCCAGCCTGAATTACATAGCAAGACCTCGTCTCAAAAAGCCAAAAAAAGAAAGAAAGAGAGAGAGAGAGAGAGAGAGAGAGAGGAGAGAGAGGGAAACACCTCCCAACCTATGCAGATCAGGGTCTGCCTGTGAGTGGCAGCTCTTCTCCTTCCAGTACCCTGCATTGCCCCAACCTGCTGCTGCTGATGGCTCTGAGCCCCTCAGTGGACCTGACAGGGCTCTGTCTCCTCTTCGAACCTGTGTGGCTGGGTTCCCTGCATGTGGTGCTGCACCCACCGAGATGGCAGGAAAAGGGGCCTGGAAATGTGCCAGGCCTGCTGCCTGGCCGCATACTGCTGCAGGTGCTGGAGGTTCTGCTGTTCCTGCAGGCCCACCAGCGGGCCCATGGTGGCCTTAGCGCCCATGCTGTGCAGCTGGTACGGCCTGGCCTAGCTAAGGTGGGCAACCTAGAGCATGGGCGCCCACTGAACGAACCCTGCCTGAGGCTCAGGTGAGTGCCTGTCTTGCATTCCTGTCCCATGTCCCTTCCCGCCCAACCACCAGCTCACCAAGTTCTTCTGGCCCCACAGGCTGCAGCAAGGCCACCCCCGGGGAGGCCCCGGTATAGGGCTGGCCCCACCTCCTGAACTGTATACCTGGCTGCCTCTTGAGCTAATCCGTGGTGACATGCCTGCCACCACCTCAGACCTCTACAGCTTCTGCATCCTGGCTCAGGAGGTCTTCACTGGTCAGTGAGTGCCGATGTCCCTACCCACCCCACCCTGGAGGCAGGCAGCCCACTGGTTGGGATCTTCTGATGGTGCTTCCTTCCAGGAGAGTTGCCCTGGGCTGGGAGAGAGGGGCTTGAATTGAAGGCCAAGCTGGAGGCAGGCGAGAGCCCAGCCCTGGATCCCCTGGTGCCAACCCCCTACCAGGCCCTGGTTCGGGCTGGGCTCCGTCTAAGCCCTTCTGACCGCTGGGGCAGCTTGCAGAGTACTCGATACCTGCTGCAGGAGACCGTGGCTCAGGTGCAGGCTCAGCGAGGGGGAGGGTAGCCATGAAGCCCCAGGTAGGACCTGTGTCCTTACATCCAGCCTCCTTTCCAAAGGACTCAGATCTTGAGGTCAGTTCCCCACTGAAGTGGACTACACTGACCCCTGTATCCTGGAGGTCCCCACAAGGTTAGAGGGCAAGAAGGGGTCATGGTGGGTGCTGGGCCCACCTGGGCTGTGCCTCCCCTTTCCAACTAGGTCTGGATCTGTCTCTCAGAGCAAATGTACAATGAAGTAACTCAAAGAGCCAAGACTGTCCCCGGGCCTGTGCCTCCAGGTCCCATCCCCACCCAGGTAGGAGCTGGGAGCAATGCGGGGGACCAAGAGAGATGTGAGGCACCAAGCAACCCGTACGAGCTCTCTATCTTTGTTCTGCAGGCCCAGGAGACTCCTGAAGGCACAGACCACAGTTGAGTCCAGAGGGTTGCAACCCACGACTTGAGCAGCAGCTTGACTCTAGGCAGTAGCTGTAGTCCCAGCCCTGGCTGTAGCCAAAGCCCCAGCACCAGGGCCAGCCTGTTCTGCCACCCGGAGCCCACATCAGCAGTATGAGCACCCCAAGGCTGATCTGTGACCCTGCCATCCCTGCCCTCCACTAGACCCCTGGCTCCCTCTCCTCTGACCAGTGATATCAAGACTGACCTGTGACTCCTGACTAACCCTGTTTTTCCCAGAGCCCCACACTATGTACCTCAGCCTTCAGGACTCAGCCTCCCAAACGGGCACCCAGACTGTGAAGCAGTTTTTGAGGAAGTTCTCAGTCGAGACCCCACCCTGTGTGGGGGCTGTTCATTAGGCCCCAGCCCATTAGCCTGTCCTGCTTCCCATACCCTACACCGGGCAAGCAAAGCCCTGGACCCCAAGGCCGTCCCAGCCTCATCCTGCCCTCCCAGGCCCACTAGAGCTTCTGGCCACCTAGTGGCAGCTCCAGCTTATTTGTCCTGCAGGCACCCAGCACTGAGGCGATGGAAAGAGATCTCTTCTCCAGCCTGCAGAAGTGAGAGACCTGCCCGTGGGTGGGAGGACCCAGGGCCCCTTTCCCATCCGTGAGGTAACCTAGGTCTCCCCGCGCCCCCACTCCCCAGAATGGATCTGCTGGGAGAGATAATGGCAGAGCTGCAAGATGGATGTCAGCTTGGAGACAAGCCCAGCCTAGGCCCTATCTCTGGCACAGATTCCTAGGGCGCCCTGGCTCCTTCCGGCAGTATGAGTGCACATCAGCAGTGTGAGCAGTGTAATACTGCCCCCTGGGGCTGTCCAGGAGGGACCAACTCCTCACTCAGGGCCTGACCCAAGGAAAGAAAATGACAAAGCAACCCCTCTGTCTCTCTGTTCAGGCTGGACCCCGCATGACACCAGCAACCACATTTTCACCATTTTTATTCATTAACTTCGTCAGATGGTTTAGCAGGATGCATGAGGGGAGATGAGTAGGAGCTGCCCCGCCCTGTGCAGAGGTCAGGACAGGCTGGGGCCCTGAAGGGAGCGGGAGGGTGGGGTGTCAGTCTAGCTCTCCCTTAGATTGTGCAAGGGTCCCCAGGAAGGAGGACAGTGGGAACGTGATGATTTTAGGTTAGGGACCGACATCAGAAGCAAGTTACAAAGTTAGAAACCTGGAATAGGGTTGGGAGCTCGAGAAAATACAAAACAAGAGACAGGGTGAGGCCAGGGTCCGGTGAGGACAAGGGAAGGGCGGCCGACTGAGCTCTGGCTCAACAGTAGCTTCGGGTCTGGCCCTCAGCATGGAGGGACCAACTGGGAGTAGGATAAGGGGGTGGGGGACCAGCCCCCTCCCCCCTCTGACCCCCATTTCTGTACAGAGACCCTCGGTAATGCTCGCCCCCCCTCCCATAGGCTGGTGGGGATCCCCTATAGAGCAGCAGAGGCTCAGGAGGGCCCCAGGGCCCTGGTACCCTGTGAGGGGTATGGGAACCCCAGGGAATCCGCTGCTTCTGGGGGAGGCGGGGGGCTGGGGGGCCAGGATCCGAACGGCTTCTGGGGTGGGCAGGAGGGGAAGAGGAGCAGGAAGAGGCAGGTGAGGGACCCCTGGGCCCTAGGGCTAGGTTGACATAGAGGGGCTCAGGCCGTGTAGGACGCCGGGCAGGGTGCTGGGGGGCTGAGTAGCCAAGGCGATCAGGGGGAAAGCAGGAGGGAGGCGGTGGGTAGCCTGGCGGGAAGTCAGATGACCTGTGAAGTGGTGGCGACTGGCCAAGCACGCTGTAAGAAGCGCTGAGCCTGTCCGGGGGCATGGAGCGGAAGGGACTCCAGGACTGAGTCGGGCCAGAGTAGGGAGACCCGTCACTTGCCCCAATCTCATAGTACAGGTTCTCTCCCCTGTCAAGAGGTGCAGGGGGGCCCAGGGAATTCCTCCAGACTTGGGCTGGGGAGCTAGGCTGAAAGGACGGGGGGCCAAGAGGGTACAAGCCTGGTTTGGGAACCCCAAGGAAGGGTGGCAGGCACTCTCTTGGGGCTGGCGAGAAGATACCAGGGGTCGGAACCTGTGAGGGGATAGAACACGGGGACTGGGCTGTCATTTCCAGGGTACCCCTGCATGCCCCACCAGCCCTGAGCTGGGCACCAACCTGGACAGGGTCTCTGAGTCCCCTCCTTGAGGTCCCCACGGGCCGCTGGGTCCTCACCAGGCTCACATCACTTTGTTGCCTTGGTAGGTAGGGTGGGGGTCCTGGGGCCCAGGCTCCAGGGTGGGCTAGGGCGTGAGGGAGTGGCCCACTCCCCGAAGTCACCACGGGCTCCCCACCCACCTCCAGGGACAGTGAGCAGCGGAAAGGGGAGTGGGGAGAAGTTGGGGTGTTCGCATGCTCCTGCTGGCTCTGTCGCTCGGCCACCTGCTGAGCCCGCTCAGCCAGGGCCAGGGCCATGAGGCGTGCTGGGTTCTTGGGGGGTGGGGGCGGGGCCCCGCCAGGGCGTAGGAGGGGCAGGGGCGGGGGCAGCAATGGTGCATCCACACCGGGACCCACACAGAAAGGAATGGGAAGGGGCTCAGGCGCATCCTGGGGCAGCTTCAGGGTCTGTGAGTGTGTGGGATGGGCAGAGCTGGACTCAACATGCTGGCCGTGGGCTCCCCGGGGACCAGGAAGTGCCAGCTTGCTGCTAATCTCTTGTTGGCAGGTGTCACTCAACTGGGCCTCAGATCCATGCAATAGCAGGGGGATGAGATGGGGACGCAGGCCCGGGCCGGGGCTGAGAGCTGGTGATGGGGTGACAGAGGCAGGTGTCCCTCCAGCCCCCAGCAGTTCTAGGACAGCAGGTGGCACAGACACAGCCAGTGGCTCTGAGATGTCCAGGGCAGTGGACAAAGCAGGGCTGGGTGAGGGAGCCTTGGGGGTTGCCCTGGGTGGGAAGGCAGAGGCAGGGGCAGGGGGTGCTGGGCTGGCAGGAGGTGCAGGGTCCCCTGGGGTGGGGCTGCTGCAACGAAAGGTCAAGGGATCAAAGTCGAGGCCCCGGAGTCCCTCCAAGCAGCGCGGTGGGCTGAAGTCCAGTTCATCGCCATCATCTAGCCAGGCTGATGTGCGGTGTGAGGGGGACCCGGAGAGTGGCCCCAGGCCAGCTGCTGAGGACTCGGACGATGACGAGGAAGAGGAAGAAGAGGACGAGGAGGAGGAAGAGGAGGAAGACAGACTCTCACAGGAGCCAGCAGGTGCTGGGCCCACAGGGAAAGCATCGCTGCTGGAGTGGGGTCGCCGCAGCCTATGTAGCCTCTGGAGGCCTGGAAGAGGGGTAGGGGCGTTCAGGGACCCGGAGTCTAAACTCCACATCTCGTACATTAGTGAGGACCGGGCGCAGCTCAATAAACAGGCAGGGAGAGAACGGAAAGGGGCGCTTCCCTACAGAAGGCCACAGAGGCCGTGAACCCGGGAAGAGCTGCTCAGGTTTGCAAGGCATGAGCCGAGACCATGAAGAAAAGCATTTCAGACCAAGAACCGACATGATCTCATGCCTGGCTGCTGGGAGTCCAGGTTCAACCCCTCGTGGGAAAAAGCTGAGCCTGGCCCTGTAAGTCGCACATCCGCACACCCTGCAGGAGAGCACTCTGCTCCTGGCTCTAGGGCAGCACAGTCTCCTAGGACCGTGGGTTTGGCAGGCATTGCTTGTAAGACCCCCAGGTCCATCTGGAGCAGGATGGTATCCACACAGGTTGGAAAGCAATTGGATGAGGCTGAGCTATGCTCAGCACAGTGCGTGGGAATTTGTCACTGACTGGTGAGTGCAAGTCAGGCCCACAAACAGCATAACTCCTTTTACATGGTGATCTGTAAATAGTTGCAAAAGCACGAGAACTGAACAGCACATTATTTACACATATAGCTGTATGTGATGAAACCTCCCAAGCAAAGGAATCAAATTTAGAGAGTGCCTCTGGGGGAAGGGGGCTCTCTGGTGAGGTATTGGGGCTCTTCCAGTGTGCCTAGGGAATTATTTAATTTTTTCTTGCAAAGCAATAAATACAGAGAAGATTAAAAATTCTAAAGGGTGTTGCATGGCCCAATGAGTACAGTGTGTATGGACCAAAGGTGAGACTTCAACTCATTATAAAAATTCAAAGTAAAACATTTTAGGGCCAGAAATTTAGCTCAGTGTTGTTACATCTGCCTGGAAGGTGCAAGGTCCTGCGTTCCATCCCTAGTACCCCCCAGTTTTTTTTTAAATCTCCCAAGATCTCTCAAGTATGAAACAATGTTTGGCGGTAAAGCCCGGCCCCAGGTCCTCCCACCTCCCACTTGGACACAGGTAGGGTCCACCCTGTGCTCACCAGCCCCACTGGCTTGTGACGACAGAGACTCTTCGCTCTTGGCAGATCTCAGTGTCACCGTGTCAGGTCGGCCACCTGCAAGGAGAGGTAGGACGGGATGGGAGGCATGCCACCGACGGCCACCCCCCCATGCTGACTGCAGGGCCTCTGACCTGAAGGCTGTGGGGGGGCACGGGAGCCCCCCAGCCAGGGTAGAGGCTTCTTTCGGGGGATGCTGGGACCTCGGCCCAAAGCAAAGAATGTCTTCCAGCTGCTTCCCCCTGGCTTCCGCTGTTTCTCCCCTCTCTCCCTTTTCCTCCTGCAGTTTGGATGAGAAACGGGAAGCAGGCTAAGGAACCAAGGATTCCCTCTCGCCACCCCTCCAGCATTCCACTTACCTCTCCACAGGTGAGGCTGGAGCCTTGGGCATTACGGGCTCGGTGGGTGTCCCCAGCCTGCCCTGGGTGCGAGCCTGGGCTTCTTCCAGTGTCAGCAGACGAGTAGAGGGGCCGCTGCCCGCAAGGGACTTGGGCCTGGGCAGGAGGCAGCGGCCTGGGGAGGTCAAAAGCAGGGTAGCTGTCAGCTCTGGGGCCGCTCAAGGCCACAGGCAAAGCCAAGCGCCACAGCCCAAGCCCCGGCCCCGCAGCATGCCCACCCGGGCTGGCAAGGCAGGGGGCCAGGGTAGATCAGGCGGGAATGGGGGCGCAGGCAGGTGAGGAGGGGAGAGGCAGAATGAGCTGATGAGGAGGCAGCTCCCAGCAGCCAGCAAGGGCAGCGGCTGTGGTCAGTTACCTCGGGGCAGAGGGCCCTCCGACGAGCTGAATCCTGACTGGGCTGGGGTCCGGGGCAGGGCGGGGAGTCTGGGCAGGGCCAGGATGGGGTCAAATCTGGGGACCTCCCACCTCCTCCCAGGTGGACCCATGGCCCCAAGTGCCCCCGGGAGCTATAAGGGGTGAAGGAGGAGCGGCGTCCTGGCCAAGAAGTGGGGATCCTGAGCGTAGGAGCTGAAATGAGAAGGAGTGGGGGCGCGGGGAGGGATGGGCCGGGGCAGGGGCCTCGAGGGGCCAGGAGGGAGGTCCACTTCACTGGGGTAGGGGTAGGGCTGGGAGCCCACCTGCCCTCCCGCTGCAACCCTGACTCTGAGGGGCCAGTAGCCAGGATGTCAGGGTGGAGTGGGCGCACCTGCAGGGTCGAGACCGGCGGAGGTGAAAGTGTCACTGAACAGGACCTCCACATGGGTGAGCAGAAATTCCACCACCACGGACTGCACACGGACCTCCCGGAAGGCTGCTGCCCCGCCCAGCCCCACGGACTCCAGTTCCATAGACCTGAAAGGGAAGAGGAGGAGGAGGCCAGGAGCCTTGATCTTGGGCTGGCACTTTCTAGGTGGGCAACGTAGGGTGCCAACGGAAGCAATGACTGTTCAGTACCTCTAGCCTTCTAGCAATGATCACATCTGGAAATCACATCTGTTCACCGAGTTTACCCCAAACTTTCTCCCCTTTCCTCATTTCAGTCAATGTGTTTCTTTTGTGACTCAGGATGAACACCAGGGTTGCCCTTGACCCCTCTTTCCTTCACATTCCCACTCAATTGTCAGCAAACACCTACAAAACCGTCCAGAATCTAACTCTTGACTCCCTCAGCTGCTTTGGTTGAGCTGCTATGCTTTGGATCTTGAATGTCCCCAGAAGGCCCATGGGTTAAAGTCTTGGCCTCAGGGTAGTGCTGCTGGGAAGTAGAACCTTTAAGAAGTGGGGCTTAGTGTGAGCTCTGCAGGACCTGTGCTCAAAGAGGGTTGTGGGACTCTAGCCCTTCACTTTGTCCTCTGTCCCCTCAGCCATGAGGCAAGTTCTTTTTATCTCTGCTAAATGCTCCTGCCATGATCAGCACAAGTCCAAAATGACAGTCAATTGATTATGGACTGAAACCTCCCAAACTCTGATCCGAATAAAAACCTTTTCTCAGCCAGGCATGGTGGCGCCTGTAATCACAGCTACCCAGGATCCCGAGGCAGGAGGATTCCAAGTTGGTCAACTAAGTAAGACCCTGTCTCAAAAATGGAAAATAAGCCAGGCATGGTGGTGCATGCCTGTAATCTCAGTACTAGGGGTACTGAGGCAGAAGGATTGCCATGAATTGAAGACCAGCCTGAACTGCATAACGAGACCTTGTGCCAGAAAATCAAAAAATAAAAGAGGGCTAGAAAGGTAGCTCAGTGGAAGAGGACCCTTGGATTTAATTCCCAGTGCCAAAATGGATAAACAAGTCTTTACTCGTTGTAAGTTAATAATCTCAGTTATGCTGATAGAAAGCTGAGTAACATCCGGGTCCAGTCTCCAGTCCCTTCTACATGGATGTCACGGTAGCCTCTTCTCTGGCCCCCTGCCCTTCTCCCTCCCCCGACTCTCTCTGCTTGCAGCTAGATGGAACTTGGGCAGAGGCAGAGGGGGCCTGCCAACTCAGCCCTGGCCTGCTGTACCTTGCTCAGTTAAAAGCAAAGTCACTTCGACCCATAAGCCCCCTCTGTCTGGTCCCCTATCACTCTCTGACCTCATCATCTCCTCCCTTAACTCCCACTCACCGGTTCCTTTGGCTCCAGACACACTAGCCTCCCTGTGGTGCTCCACCACAGCCAGCACCATCCCTGCTTCCCATTTGAACTCACTGCTTCCCCTGCTCTGTGGCTCCACTCCAGATGTTCACAGGCACAGACCTCCTTCTCTGTACCCCCGCTCTTTTTTTTCACTATTTTCTTCCATACTTTTTTTTTTTTTTCCCGGTATTGAACTTGGTCCCTTGTGCTTCCAAGGCAGGTGTGGTACCAGCTGAGCTAAATCCCCAGCTCTTCCATACTTCTTATGGCTACCATCTACCTTGCCACTTATTTTAACTTATTTATATGTTTCCCTCACAGGACTACAAATTCGTTGCCTGTGTCAGTATCAAATCTGGCAGGGCTTACTCTGTTGCTGGCCACAGAAAGACTTCCTGAAGCCCTCTTTGCCATTCTGTCTGAAAACTTCAAACTGGCATGACTTAGTGCAGCTCCCTTCTCTGCTTTTTATCTTCTTCCTTGGCAAGAGACATTATTCTATGCTTCTCAGTGATGATTTACTGTCCGTTTCCTCCATGAGAATATGAGCCAGTAGAAGACAGAGCCTGGCACACTACTGTGTCCCCAGTGCTGGTGAGTGTAAGTCAGGCCCACAAACAGCATAACTCCTTTTTCATGATGATCTGTAAATAGTTGCAAAAGCAACCAGAACTGAACAGCGTGTTATTTACATATATAGCTGTATGTGATGAAACCTTCCAAGCAAAGGAATCAAATTTAGAGGGTGCTTCTGGGGGAAGGGGGCTCCCTGGAGAGACTTAATCTCATGGAAGAGATTAAGTACATGGAAGGTTCTTGACAAATGTGTATTAAATGACTGAACAAGAGAGCTAACATTGAGCCATTTCACAGGGTGGCTGGGGGTTACTTGACAGGAGCTGAGAGGGGCATGCCGGTGAGTTGCTAACTTACCGTAACAGGTTGGGTGCCCAGACTATGGCCAGGTTGCGGGCATGCATGCTAGTGTTGGCACTGTGTCTCGCCATGCGGGCCAAGTGTCTCAGGAGGTACTCCAGAGTCCTGAGGTTGCAAGAAGAGAAGGATAGGCTGGGCCTCCGCCCCTCTGGAATCCCACCCCAGCCCTTCCCTGACTCTTGCAGTTTACCTGTAGTGTGGTGGGGGCAGCTGCTGAATGACATCATGGACTCGCACCAGGCGCTCTTCCTCCCCTGGGACTGACATGGCCTCCTGAGATTATAGACAGGTATGACAGGGCTGAGCCAGAGGCAGCCCATACCCTCCAACCTTGCCAGCACCTCTACTCACACTGAACTTCCCATAGAGCTGATAGGTGAGCAGGGGGTTTGGCAGCTCTCGGAAGTAGAGCTTGCAAAGGGAGGACACGCTGTGGATGTCCTGCAGGAAGGCTGGGCCAGACAGTTCAGGGATCCTCTCGCTGTCAAATTCATGTCTGAGAGCACCGAGTCGAGAGGAAGGAAGTTCAGGTGAGACGGAGCCACCTGGCCATGTTCCACAACCCCGCCCCAACTCCCAAGATAGACATAACCCTCTTCCCCAGCCCTGGGCTGGGCTGTCTGAAAGGAGAACTTTAATGAACCCCCTAATAGCCTGCATGGCAAAGACAAGACTGTCACAATCCTCAAGGAAGCTCTCCCTTGGTACAGGCCAGTAATCTCAGCACTCAGGAGAGTAAAACGGAACTGCCATGAGTTCGAGGTTAGTCTGGACTACACTGCAAGACCTTGTCTCAAAAAATTTAAGAAAAGGGGCCGGAGGGTTAGCTCAGTGGTTCCAGCGCCTGCCTCGCAAGTGCAAGGTCCTGAGTTTGATCCCCGGTAGCCACATATAATGCTGGGCGTGGAGATTCACACCCACCAACAATCAACACCGTATACCACAGTGCTGGGCGTGGTGGCTCACGCCTGTCATCCCAGCACTCGGGAGGCAGAGACAGGCAGATTGCTGAGTTCCAGGCTTGCCTGGGCTACATAGTGAGCTCAGGGCCAGCCTGAACTACAAAGTGAGACCCTGTCTCAAAAAAAAAAGAAGGAAGGTCTCCCTGACCCCAGCCTTTGTCCGCTCCAGCTCCATGCTTCCTAACTCCTGTAACTATGAGCCTAGCCCACGGCAGGGCTAGAATGGAGAGGTACTCGGCAGATGCGTGGGAGGAAAGCGTTGGTGGAGGACCTCACCGCAGCCTCTGGATGTTGGAGGACACGCCTGAGAGCCGGTAGATTCCATCCACTACCCCATGGGCCTCAATAAACTCAGAGCAGCAGCGCAGCACCTGGGGCACTGGGAGAAAGGAGCAGGCTGAGGGCTGAGCAGGTCTCACCCCAGCTGGGGGGTGGGGCACGGGCAGAGGGCTGTGGCCTCACCATCCTGGCCTGAGTTGCTCAGGTGCTCTCCAAGGTCACAGCCGAACACTCTCTGCCGCAGGATTCCTCGCTGCCGCAGCCTCTGCCGGGAAGGGCGGGAGCGCATGAAGGTGCGGAGGAGACCAGCCAGCTTCCCGCGTGGCCGGGGCACAGCTGTGGGGGACAAAAGCGGCCACCTGGGGTCAACACTGCCATAAGCCTGCTGGTGCAGAGGGCAGAGACCTGACCCCTTGTTTCCACTACCTGAGGTCAGAGAAGAGTTACCCTGGGGAGCTGGGATGCCACACAACGGACCATCAACATCTGTGGGGTGGAAAACAAGTACAAAGGATAGGTGATAGGCAGTGGGGGCGGGGCGTCTCCCACACTGTCCATCACACTTACCTGCCTTTAGGCCAGGACCTGGCCTCTCTGTGAAGAGTTCCACACACTCGCTGGGGAAGAAACCAACCTGGGGAAGGGTCAAGGTCAACAAGGTCTGGGCCATCCTAGTTGGCATGGTGCCCTATCTCCACATGTCCTCCCCAAGCCAGGCTTACCTGGAAGCCCCGTTTGCCCCGCCACCAGCTCCGATCCTCTGTGGGTGGCATGTCGATCACTGAGACAATGTCTCCCACCTAGGAATGGAAGAGGTTTCAGAAAGGACAGGACAAGCGGGGAGCTCAGCCGCAGTCTGCTCCCCGCATCCTCACCTCAAAGGAGAGTTCATCTGGTGCCTGGGCCGTGTATCGTTTGACCACGTGAGCAGCAGCCACTGCAGGGATATTGAGCGAGGCCTCCTCACTGAGGAGCAGTCGCCGGCCATGATTGTCCAGCTGAGAGAGAGGTAAGACATAGCAAGGAGAGGCCAGAAGAAGTTAAGAGCAAACAAGGCTCCTCCATGCCCAGGGAGGTCAAGGCTTGTTCCCCATCTCAGAGCTTCTGTCACTCAAAGCTATTGGTCAAACGATTGAACTATGTGTCATAAAGTAAACCCCATACATCTGCCAGCCAGCACTCCCCTGCCCTCACGATCTTACCATAAAACCTGGCATCTTTATTCTCCATAGCAGACACTACACACTGATGATCTAAAATTCCTCTGGTTTAAGCCAACCTTACCCAAGTAATCTGAGTTACTGCCCCATCTGTTTTTGCTGGTATACCTTTAAATCCTCACAGCCACTACCTGCGCTCACAAACACACACACACACACACACACACACTCTTCCACAGGCACGCACCCACACAGACACTAAAATATCAATGCCTCCCCACCCCTGCTCCTTTTTTTTTCTGTGCCCACACAGGCTCCCAGATTAGTTCTTGCACCTCAAACACCCATTGCCTGCTCCCAGCTTGCAGCCCCCCTGCCCAGGCCTACCTCCATCCAGGTGAGCACGGGCCCACAGTTGAGGTTACTGTCCACTAGTCCAGACAGGGTCTCCAGGTACTGTAGTAGCAGTGGTACCAGCATCTAGGGGCAGTTGTTAGAGTGGGCTCCTGTGAGTAGATGCTGAGAGGGCAGAGCCTGTTGGTCTCCCACACTGGTCAAGCTTACCTTGGGCTGGCCTGATATTTAGCCTTCACGTATATGTACCACTCAGCTTTTGAGTGCTAAATAATTGTCATACCAACATGTGTAATGATATAGCTATGCTGGCCCTCCCACCTGGGCCTCCTTTTATGATCCCAAAATTAAAGGAACCCTTCATAACCCTGATATATTTCTAAGGCTTGGAACTTGGCCACACCAGTCTTTAAATATTTAACTCCTTTGCCTTGATGGTTTCACCCTGCCTGATGTGGACAAACTACAGCTGAGGCAGGGGCTGAAACAAGTAGGATACCTGGGCAGCCATGGCACCCTCTGGGGGCGGAGGCAGCTCTGGAAGGCAGGAAAACCTCCGGTCAAATATGCACCGGTGCAGGTGGGCATCCAGGGAACGGAAGTCATCATAACTACGAAGAACTGGCCAAGAACGGCCCTGCGGGAGCAGATGGAAAAGAATAGTGGTCTTGTTATACTATGCTGAGGAATATGAAAGCCAGTCCCTCAGGCCAGATGAAGGGCAGGATGGTCTCACCTGACAGGTCACCTGCACCCCAAATACCAGCTCATTCTCTCCAGAGAGGCTGGGGCCTTCACGCTCTGGAGATAGCAGGAGCTACAGAAGGAAACAAAGGCCCAAGTGAGGGCCTGGCTTTGCCCCCAGTCTTGACCTTCATAGCCTGGCACCATTCAGAAATGAATCTGTGCCCTGCTCCTGAACCTCCCAAAGACAGGGCTTGGTGATGTCTTAGAGTATAGAGCCCTGGTACAGAGCAGACACATAAGAAAAGATTGTTGTGGAGTAAATAAATCAAAAAACAAATGGATGAATGAGTTCTCCCCATCTACCCCAGCCCCTGCAACTCCTGCTTCTGACTACTCAGATCAGTGAAACAACCAATCATGGGAACAGATTTTAAGAGAAAAGCAGCTGACATTGGTTCAGGGTTGGGTGGAATCTTGCCTTCCCCCCAGGTGCAAAGGTCCCATACCTGAATGTGGCCAAAATCGACGTTCTCATAGTGGAAATGGGCACAGTCTGCCAGCCGGGGGAAAGGACCTCGAGGGGCCAAGAGCCTGGGAGACAGGGAACACATCACTAGCAGCTCCTTCTTTTAGCCTGCCTCCCTCCTAAGATGGTCATTTCCTCCCTCACCCCTCACCTCTTTCCAGGCTTCCCCTTCACACTGGGCCCCCCAGTAGGGGGAACAGGCTGCACTGAGCCCTCCCCTGGGCCATCCAGGCTGTCAGTACTGCGGGCCTGTGGAGCAGAGAGAAGAATCAGAGGCCCCAGAGATGGGAGCAAAGAGACAACGGGAGCTTTGTTATCTGCAAGCCTGGCCCTAGAGGCTGGGTTGCTCCACACACTGTCCTGAGGATGGGGTGGAGGGGAGTCCAGTGGGAGGTGAGGGCTGGACTGAGGACGGCCCTGCTGCTTTGTGTATGGTCTGGGGTGGACAGCTGAGAGCAGAGGCCAAGGGCCAGGCAGGCAACAGGAGAGAGGATGCTGGTTTCATCTCTTTCTGTATAAGACCCTCTGTAGTCCCTGCAGGCTACAGTCATGTCCTGCCATTGTCTGGATACTCATAGTCACACCTTTTCAGTATGCGGCTTCTAACCTCTTTTCCTCCTCTAGCTTCTTCACAACAAGTTCTAGGATCATTTCAAAAGGCACAAATGTGGCCCCCCTCTCAACAGATCCTGAGCCGGCAGTGGCTCTCTGGTGGCTCTCAAAATGAAGCTGGGATTCTCTGGTCTGATATTTACTTCCCTGTGCTGGTTTCTGGTTACCTTTCCAGTCCCACTCCTCTGCTGCCCTATCAGAGCTCTTGAACTTCGAAGAGTCCACCAACAGTGCCATCTTCTCATTCCTGCACCCTGGAAACTTTATCCCCACCCCATCACTAGTCTCTCTTCTTCCCTCAGGTCACAACTCACATGTTTGCTTCTCTAGAGAGCCATCCCCAACTCTTCAGGCTATCCATGACATTTCTTCCACCCCAGCCCTGAACACCTTGAAATGCCACTGTCTGGTGACAAGCCCATCTCCTCCACTGGATTTCCACCTTCCCAGAAACAGGGACCCAGGCCAAGACCCCCAGCATGCCCAGCACAGAGCTGGCCACAGAGTTGGTGCTCTTCATTGAGAGGAATGTAGAAGATTCCTCCCTGGGTCCCTAACACCCAGTGACAGGCCAGTCACACAGCAGGAGTTGGGTAAAATCTGATGAATAAATTAACCACCTGCCAGATGGGTATTGAAGGATTCACCAAACTGTTTTCCCTCCTCCATGTCCCTACAACCCCGAGTTCATCCCTGGGTCTCACCCTCAGATTCTGTCCCCTGCCAGCCCATGAAGCTCCCCAAGGCTGGGTGGGATCTGACTCTCTCTGTGCCTGGAGCATGAGGCCTGCATAGAGGAGGCCTCAGTGAATGTCTGTTGAGTGAGAGAATGAATGGATGAATGAGCGGAAGGAGTATGGTGGGAAAGGGAGATGGTGGAGGAGGGGAGATGAGGATAAGAAGATGGTGCGGGCCCAAGGATGGAAGGTAGGCAGAATGCTGGTTTGTTGAGTAAAGTGAGTAGGGGATGGCTGGAGAGGTGAGGTAAAGGTTCAGATGGATGGAAAGGGACTGAGATGGGTGGAAATGAGACAGATCGAGAAGAAAAGGGTCAGGCTGAGACCGAGTAGGTGGGGGTGGGGCTCAAGCGCGAGAAAGGGGCTCTTGGGAAGAGGGGGGCTGCACCGGGGCGGGTGAGGAGGATGTTGAGGAAGGCTTGGGGCTGGAGGCTGCTTTCCAAGGATTCTTGGCAGAACCCTGCGGGGCCGCTAGTGTCAGGAGTCCTTTGGCGGACCAGCCCCTCCTCTCGAGTCGGGGTCTTCAGCCACTGTCACCCGGTTCAGGGCGTGGAAGGAGGCGCGCGGAGGGGGCGGGGTCGAGGCTAAGGATCCGAACCAAGACAAGGCCAGGGAGGACCGGGATCAAAACCGGAGGGTGAGGGGCGGCGCAGGCCGAGGGGTCGGGCGGGGCCGGGGGCGGGGCGCGCAGGGCGGGGCCGCGCTCGGACAGACTGACGCGCGCACGGACAGACTGACGGCCGCGTGGCCCCCTCACCACCATGGTCGCGTAGCCTCCTCAGGCCCCGGCCGCGTTCGACCCTTCGTTTGGAGTTCTCGGCGTCGTCGCCACCATCGCTGCCACCGCTGCTGCTGCCGCCATAGCGACACAAAGGGGAGGGCGCGAGCCGCGCGCGGGCGGCTGTAGGCCCCTCCCCTAACGGCTGCCCGTGGCACCAGCGCGCGCCCCACCAGGCGGGGGAGAGCAGGGACGCGGCGCCGCTTTTCATTGGCTCTACCCTTGGTCTTAGGACAGTGCCCCGCCCACCTAGAGGCTTTTCATTGGCTTTGGCTTGAGTCCCCCACCCCCGGCTGTCTCTCCAGTCCCGTCCTCCGAAGTTTGACAGCGTCACGCCCATGACTGCTTTTCATTGGTTGTCATCGTCCGCCTGAGACACACCCCTAGGTTCTTTATGCTTTGCATAGACTCTTGTAACGCTAAGCAATAGATCGAACTCCTTAGTTCACTCTTAGTGACACTCTTCATACAATTTTAACTGAAGTCTCCTAAGGCCTCAGGGCTTTGCTTCATTCCTCAAACAGCTTTTGAAAGTCCGGGTTCTCCAGTTTCACCCTGTCAGTCTTGACACTGACCACGCCTACAGAATCAGGAGGGCGCCCCGCCCAAGTTCGTTTTTTCTTTGCTTCGTGTCCTGCTTGGGACACAGTCCTAGACTTTAGGCTATGTAGCCTCGCCCTCTTCGCCGGACGTTTTCCTTGTCCTCTTTTCTGCTGTCTACCGGCCTCGTCTTCTTTCTCCTGGGGAAAGGTTTAGGTTGCAATACCGGAACAGAGTCCTGCCTCTAGTAAAGCCAAACCCTGTCGTTCCTATTAACTGACTGAGGTGCCCAGAGAACACTCCATAGCACCCCCCCCTTTCCAACAGTACTGTCACTGGTCGTGCTCTCGACAGAGTCCTCTCACCTCGGAGGATATGTTCTTGGTCTGTTCATTCATTCAAATACCAATCATTTTTATTTTTCTAAGCACGGGTGGGGGTAGGAACCCAGAATCTCGCTCATGTTAGGCAAGCTCTGGACACTGCAACCTCAGCCATGTCATCACTTTATCCATGGATATACCGATCATTGAAACAGGGAAGCTGGGTGTGGTGGTATGCACCTGTAATTCCAGCACTCAGGGAGGCTGAGGCAGAAAGCTCTCTCCTGGCCTGACCCTGGAGAATTTAGTGATTTTGTGAAACTCTGTTGAAAAATAAAAAATAAAAAGGGCTGGGAATGTAGTGCACTACAAAGGTCTTGGGTTCAATCGCAAACAAACAAAAAGTATACCTTACCCACATCAAAACTCAGAAGCTAATCAGAGTTGGGCATGTGACACACAATTGTAATTTCCACAACTTGCAAGGGGAGGTAGGAAGATCCTGAGTTTGAACCAACCCTAGGCTACATAGCTCAAATTTAGGTTGAACTATATAGCAAGACCCTGTCTCGGAAGAGAAAAGTAAAAATTAGGTGCGATAGCACACACTTGCAATACCAGCACTTGGGAGTCTGAGGCAAGAGAATCATGCCAAGAGTTTGAGAACAATCTGGTCAAGACAGTGAGTCTGAGGCCAGCATGGACTAAATGGTGAGACACTATCTCAAACAATCACAAAGCAAGCAAGTAAGAAAGAAAGAAGAAAAAAACCTCAAAAGCTACTAAAGAGGGCCGGAGGATTAGCTCAGTGGTTCCGGCGCCGGCCTCGCAAGCGCAAGGTCCTGAGTTCGATCCCCGGTAACCACATACAATGCTGGGCGTGGAGACACGCCCACCAACAATCAACACCGCATACCACAATGCCGGACGTGGTGGCTCACGCCTGTCATCCCAGCACTCGGGAGGCAGAGACAGGAGGATTGCTG
>PVIC010003263.1:0-30839 GCA_004025085.1 Thryonomys swinderianus
AAGGTTTAACATTTTTGCTGAACTCTCCTTGACCTGGATCCTACTTACTTCTCTGGCCACATCTGCCACCATACATAAGCCACCAACTGGCAAACCCAGATCATTCTTTGTTCTCTGACATTTTCTCTCACCCCATAGCTGCCTTCCAGGCAGAGGCAGTCACCTCAGGCCTACCAGTGTAGCTGAGCCCACCCCAATCTCTCAGAATACTGCCCAGTATCTGGTTTTTGTGGATGTTTAAGTATTATCTGTTTATGTGGAAGTCTCTTCCAATACAGTACAAGCAATATGAGAGTCATGCCTTTGGCAGAGTAGATCCTCCCTCTTTGTTAATCAAATAACAAATATGTGACCAGATAGGAGATGAAAGGTGAGTCCATTATGAATGGAATCATTATGTACTACAAACAGCTACCCCCCTACCAAAAGACAATAAATGACAAATGTGACAATGGGCAGAGGCAATCCAGTTCCCTAGCTAGTGTCCCTGAAACAGGACCACAGGGCCAAACCATGAAGAACTGAATTCATCACAAGAGGAAATTCATCTACATATGTTCAAGTTTTATTACAAAGTATGATGGGAAGAAAATACGGTACTTCTTATACAGGAGGCTGAAACAAAATGAAAGGGTGAAAATTAGGCTTACTGTACTTAGGAAGCAAGAAATAAAAGTCACAGAAGACTCCACTTTCAGGTGCTTTTGTAGTGCCCTCAGCAGAGATTCCTCTGTGTGGTTTCACAGCACAGTGTTAAAAGTTTTATTACAAGCCCTGTGTACAATTAGTCCTGTGAAAATAATATTTATAGAAGAAAAATGTTTACAGTACAGTTCGGCAAGGAGCAGCTTCCTCTCCACCTGACCAGGGGATGCCACAAAACCTATAGAACAGAGGGGAAGTTCAAATATATAACAAGAAAGTAAGTTCTGACACACTAGGCTAAAGGGTACAGAGGTTAGAGCTTAACAATTCAAAGAACAAGAAATTTCTGTCTTCTACATAGAGGTTTATACAATCATGCTACAAATTCACACTCAGAGAGGGAGTAAGGTAAAATCACTGACAAATGGGTCATAAAATAAACAGGAACCAAAGCAGATGATCCATATTGGACTAAAGCAATTTGAAGCTTCAGTTGAACAATTTTCATAACACAACCCAAGGTGTGAACATTTCTTTCGATAGTAGATATCACAAGTTCATCTTCACTGGGTTGTCCCAAAGGTAGGTACTTGTACATTTTCCAGCTGTCATGCACTGTCAACATCTTTCTTCTGGAGTTCAAACTTTCTTAGTTTATTTGTTCTTGGTCTGACATGCCAATCCAAGCCTCTTTAGAAAGGCAACTATATGTTTCCAGATTTAAAAAAATGACATCCAGAAAGTAGCCCTAGAGAAGCTGACCAATCCCATGTGGCCACACATTTGACTTTGATCATGAGCAGCAATGACAATGGTGGGAGGAGGAAAAAGTACATGTGGGAAAGGTGGACAAGGCTCTGTAACACAAGACACTCTGGTGGCTACACAGCCAGGGCATAGAAGATAAGGCCCCAAAAGCCTGGCCTATGGATCTCTGCTTAGCTCAGCTCTCTTCCAGAAAACCCAATCTAAGTGCCAAGCACTGCCCTTCCTCCTTGTCTTAAGAGTACAGAGAGTAAAGGGAAAAGCGTGCTTCAAGGATTCTACTTCAATGGTATCCCCTTATCCTGAGCCAGAAGTCAAAGGAGCTGTCATATTCTCCAAGTGAGGAAGGTGGAGCTGCAGGTATGAGCTGCCCTCACCTGTTTGGTGAACTCTGTAGCGCCTGTATGTCCTGACAGCCTAAGAACTCAGGGCCATGTTGCAGCAAGAAGAAAGTTCTACAGTGTAATGGTAAAAGAAAGAGAAAAGAAAAAGAAGGGGGGAAGGTCTATATGACTGTACAAATCTACATCTAAGAGCAAGTATGGTCTGGAATGGCCAAAGTATACCTAGTGCTTGCAAATTTTCACCTGCTGCAGGGAGCGGCTCCTTCCCTAAGCTGTCACCCTGTCTCATGGTTACTCAGCACCACAAATGCCTGGTTTCTAGTATAGTCTGGTACAGGCTGAGGGCCTGGTTTCACTTCACAGCCACAAAAGTCCGAATGATTCCTGTTTGATTTTGTATGCCCTTTAATAGTTCTTCCTTCGATCCAAAGAAGTACCACTGACTTTCTCCTATATCCTAAATCTTATAAAATTGCATAACTATCAACAAAATGTTGCAGGACTCTGAATTTTTTACATTCTTGTTGAATCTTAGCCAATTTTCTCAGAGATGATCCTGTATCTAATATGAAGCTGTCAACTAGTTATCACTATTGAAGTCCCGACCTCATCCTTGGAAGAAAGAGGGTTCCAACCTCTTGAGTGTAAAGCTTATGTCCTTGAATGTCCTGGACCCATACAGTTAGGCGCTCAGGCCTAAAATGGTTTAGCATGCTGCCCTTCAGCAGGGCAGACCTGTTCATGCTCATGGCTTGGCCTGTCAAGAGCATCAAAGGGGTCATCCCAGCTGCCCCAGCGCCCAGAGGTATCTCCACAGAAAGCCCTAGAAGCTGTCTGAAGAGAACAGATCTTCAACAATTTCATTACCTGTCACCTTGAAAACCAAACAACTGAGAATTCCTTTTGAAACTACAACAGATCTGTTTCTGGAGCATAGCTGACTAGAGGCTCCATATCTTGAGACTACAGAAAATCCTTCCTCAGCCAAGAGGCCATCTGCTCATGATGTAAGGGAAAGGTGAGAACTGAGACTTCAAAATATCAGCAACTGGAAACTATGGGTACATGTGTGTTTGCTGAGGGAACAGGAGAGTCACTTCTGGGATCCAGCTGGGTGCAGAGGAACAAAATTGCACTGTGGGGCTGATGACAGGGCTGGGAGTCTACAGGGCAAGGAAATATCATCATTCTGATCTATGCAAATAACCACTTCGAATGAACTTTCTGAATTAGTACTTTTTGAGTTCTAGCTGACATATCTTCCTGCCATTCAGACCAGGATTAAGTCCACTAAGAGCGCAGTGGAGCATCCCCCAACCCGAGCAGGTCCAGTCACTGCGACCACTCAGACTTTCATCACAGACCTTCTCCACAGAAAGAAATGGGGGCCTCCTTGACAGCAGCTGCTGGCTGGCCTTGCTATCCTTCAAAGGACCCCATAACCACTAGCAAATACAACTAATAGCAGAGGAGGGATCTGAGCATGAACTGCTTGCTTTGTGTCTCCAACTGATGCAGTGAAAATCTGGTGAATGTAGGAGATGGCCATCCAGAATCCCACTATCAGAACAACAAAATAAGAGCCTCAAAGAGAGATATACCCCATCTCAAAAACCCTTTCCTTTGGGAAAAGCTCCTTGTGTAGTAAAGCTCGCTGTGACTTCTGGTATACAACTACATCAGCTATGGAAAGGGAAGAGTCAACTAGAACAGTTCAAAGAACCAGAAGAATGAAGTTAACATTCCTGAGAAGGAGAGAGCCGAAGCGGACAAAACCATTTTCATGACTGCTGTTCTCCTAATCTCAGATGAGTAACTCAGAAGTTCCCAAAACCTTCAGGCACTTGACAGAGCATGGCAAGCCAGGCAAACCCTCCTCAATGTAAGTCCCAAACTCTGCCCCCCATGAGGGGCTCATCTACAGTCACAACTACCCACAAGCCTCCTCCACGAAACCTATTTATGTAACGGAAACAGACATTTGCAGTCTGTAAGTCAACAGGTAATAAGACTACAAGTTCAATACTGCTCAGAAAGTAAACCAGGATAGGAATGAGCCTGACAGGCACAAATAGGGCTTTTCACTGACCTACCCTGGGGTCTGTGATTCTTTTGAAGCTAGGTACTTAATGGCTTCAGGTCATCACAGTCAATTAGTCCATCCCCAGTGACAGCTGCCTATCTCCCCTTCTAAAGAACCTGTACAGTGTCAGACACGTATTTTTCCTCTCAGGAAGACTCGCACTCAGAGCACTCAATCCAAAGAGGGAACAATATTCCACCAGGCCCAGGAATCTCAATAAAGAGAAATACCAAAGTTCAGCCTAGAGATCATTCTTGCTTATCATTCAAGTCCCCAGGATGAAATGGCCTGGGGCTTATGACTAAAGGGAAAAACAAACTTTGAAACTAGGAAATGGAAATATGCTCTAAGTTCAGCTTTCCCGAACGATTCCTCTCCAGCTGCCTCCCCACCCCCAATCAGCTGCCTAATCTCAGCTCTACCCTGTGCCTAAAAGGTGCCAGTGAGGCCAGACTCAGAGGCCTGTCTGTCCAGAAGAGCCTTGAGAAGAGTGAGGCCAAGAAAATGCTGATGAGCTGGTAGACTTTGGAGCACCAGGGTGGTTTGGGACTCCTGGTCAGACACGTGCCACTCTGGCAGTGACTCAGGAAGGCAAACTGCTCACAGGGTCAAGGACGCAGTACCTGCTCTAGGCACTGAAGGAAGAGAGGAAGATGCAAAAGGAGAGGACTATAAAACAAAAGAGAAAACTAGAAGAGTAATATTATTCTCATTAAAAAATTAGCCTGATAGATAAAAATATACAAAGTTGAAATTTGTTAAAGACACTGACACCAAAAGGAAAGACAACTTCAAGTTGGTATTTGTTCCCATTTAAGTGCTAACATGGACATGGACAGGGACAAAACAGGGACCACACTGCCTTGGGCAGCAAACAGACAGACACTGGCCAGATGGATATAAACAGAGCCAGTGTTTGTACTGCTCATTAACGTAACAGCTAACAAATATATAAACATATTTAACTGAGGAAACAAGAAGAGAAAAATGGCAAAACTCAGTCCTGGACTGAGGAGGCGCCACACAGCACTAATAAGTCCAGCACAGAGAATGTTGGGTGACTGGCCGGATGCTCAAAGAGTGGCTTCTGGAAACAGTGGGTGCAAAGCAATGACAGACATACTGGCCACTGGAAATATGTTTCTTCTTACTTGGAGTGGGGCAGAGGTGGGAAACACACAAGCCCCTGCCTTGTGTCGCCACTAACACTACACTCTGAGTATCTCCAGGCAGTTGTTATAGCAGATGGCAATCCAGTCAGGCTGAGTTGACGCCCACTGCACATTGTTGATCTCTCCTTCAGCTGTGTAGGCCAGGATCGGGTCCTCGATGGCACGGGGCATCTGCTGGATGTCCCAGATGAGCGCCTGATGGTCATCCGCTAAGAAGAGACAGATGGCAAGTGAGGTCAGATTAGCCAATGCAGACAACAATCCCTGCATCTGGAGAGTGAGTCACAATTTACAAACACTTACCAAAACCTCTGGGAGAGGTTTTATTTTAAGGCCTCATTTTTTTTTTTTTTTTTTTGGTGGTACTAGGGATCTTGTGTTTGCAAGGCAAGTGCTGGAACCACTGAGCTAAATCCCCAGCCCTGGAAGTAATCATCTTAAAAAACATTTAAGCACATGAAAAAAAAATGACTAGAAAGCCAAATGTGGTGATGACACACCACTGTAACCCCAGCAGTCTGGAGACTAAAGTAGGAGGATCAAAAGTTTGAGTCCTGTCTGGATAATTTAGGGACTTAGTGAGACCCTGTCTCAAAAAAACAAAAAGACAAAGGTTTGAATATAGCTTAATGTGAGGCTGGGCACAGTGGTACACACTTGCCATCCCAGCACTTGGGAGATTGAGGCAGGAGGATTAGCAAGAATTTGAAGCCAAACTGTACTATATAGTAAGTTCAAGGCCAGCCTAAATTGCAGAGCTAGGTGTTGTCTCAAAATATGTATGCATCTATGTCAACTTAAAAGGTCTGGGATGAGTATCTGGTTACCGCTTACCATTACCAAAAGCTAGAAGAAATACATCAAAATGAGGATGATTAGAATGGCAAAGTTATGAGTTAATTATATTTCTCTAGTTCCTAAATGATCTGTAATGTTGCCAAGCTACTTTCTTTTTTTATTTGGCATTACTACGGGACCCCAATTGGCTAGGCTAGCCATGGACAACACCGGCCTCCTACCAAGTGCACATATTGTGGGTGAGGTCCAAGATCCCAGCCCCTAATGGCCTATATATTCCTTAATAGATGAATGGATATCAATGCCCGCTACTGCAAAAAAAAAAAAAAAAGATGATTGGATAAAGAAAATGTGGCATTTATAAACAGAGTACTATTCTGCTATCAAGATACACGTGACTCATTTGTAGGAAAATGGAGGCATGGTGAGAGAATAATGTTAAGTGAAATAAATCAGACACATAGCTTAAATATCATATGATTTCTACTTATATGAGAAACTCAAAATATAAATAAAGAGCAAAACCATAGATAGGTAACAGGAAAAAGGGAGACATATCTCTTGCAAAAAGGAAGTAGACCAAGAGATGAAGGGAGGAGAGGAAAAGGAGAGGACAGAGGTGAAAAAAGAAGAATGTTATGTACATTTACCAACTCTGCATGAGGAACACACTCATTATATACTACAAAAACAAAACAAAACAAAACAAAACAAAACAAAACAAAACAAAACTGGGGGAAAAAATTCCCTTTCCTAAGACATTCTATGCCAATAGATGAGGGCATTGCTTCAAGCACTGAGCACTTCTACTCACCACAAAAGATGGGTGACACAATTCTTTTCTCTTTTTTCTTCTTCCTCTTCCTAACTACACCTCTGAACAAAGAAGGAGGAATAATGAAGAAGGCACATCACCATCTGGGGTTTAGGTGGCAGTGGGCCCCCAACTGCTCCTCAATGAGATAAGCAGGCATGGACAGAGAGCCAGGAGTGGAAAGGGCTTCCTGCCCATCAGATTAACACTAAGATGGCAGAAAATCAAATTGCATTGCTTCTTTAGCCCCCTAATGATCAAGGTTTGTCATAACACTACTGATTAGTGAGGAGAGGAAAAAGCATGTTAGACAAAAGCCTGACACAATGAAAAACACAAATAAAACACAATAGTCCTAAACTGAATGCAGTCTGTGTAGAATAAAGGGATATATTTGCAGTTGGGGAGATGTATTTGCCTATGTATCAAAAGGATCTGGAAGGAGACATCTGACTGTAGTTAAAGGTCATGCATGGAAAGTGGGACAAGGTAGGACAACAATGAGAAAAGATGGTTTTTGCTTTCCTAGTTACTATACCTTCCAATCAATTTATGTATCTATCATTCTTTTTCTTTTCTGGTTGTACTAGGGATTGAATACATTATGGTACATCCCCAGCCCTTTTCATATTTTATTTTGAGAGAAAGTCTCATTAAGTCACCATGCCCAGCTATTTTCACTTTTAATAATAGTTACAGGGCCAGAGATCTAGTACAGTGGTTCTGGCGCCTGCCTTGCAAGTGCAAGGTCCTGAGTTTGATCCCGGTAACCACATACGATGCTGGGCGTGGTGACTCACGCCTGTAATCCCAGAACTTGGGAGGCAGAGACAGGAGGATTGCTGAGTTTGAGGCTAGGCTGGGCTAGAGTGAGCTCAGGGCCAGCCTGAACTACAAAGCGAGACTGTGTATCAAAAAAAAAAAAAAATACAGTTACATTATTTCTAGAATAAAAGCAAATTTACAACCTGCATATTTTTAAGGGATACTCTTTTTGGTATGAAAAATGATGAAATAAGAACAGGTCATACATTATTGACTAGGGAAGGCCACATGCCCCTCACCACATCCAGAACTCCCTGTAGATTCATGACAGTGGAGCCCAAAGGCACAGGCACATGTCAACCTTAGCATTCCCAAAGATCCTGTTGTATTCAAGAGGGATGTTTCTTTCTGGATCTGAGCCTCCTGTATGAACCTAGATTTCCAGAAGGACAGTCTGAGGCACAGGCCTGCATTGGATACACACTGTCAATAGTATATGTGGAACCAACTGGGAGTGGTGGTTACTCCTGTAACCCCAGCATTGGGAGACTAAGACAGGAACTTCTTAAGAGTTCGAGGCCAACTTAGGCTGTGTAGCGAGACCCTTCGCAAAAAAGAGAAGAAAAATGAGTATATGAGGAAGAGACCCTGTTCACTGGGGTACAAGATCATCTGGAAACGTGGAATGCCTTGGTTTCATGTGGAAAGGCTCCTGGGTGAGTCACTTTGTGCAAATCTCTCAAAATTGTCCTTGGAAACAGTAAGGATTACATTTCTGAGGTGCCAAGAGTGGCAGATTCTTTACTACCCCATGTTGTTTTCTTCCCAGCCTGGTTACCTGCAGTGCAGATGTGGCAGGATGAATGTGGGGCCCAAGCAATGCCATTGACACATGCTCGGTGGTTATTTAACCTGGCGACAGGTGTGCAAGGAACTCGGACATCCAGAATCACCACCTGTAGAAACACAAGTAAAAGGGCCCAGAACTGCAGCATATGACCAAACAAAGAAAAACTATACATAAAATTTCTTCTCAAACATAATTTTTTTTCATTTGTGTATTTAAATAATATTAGACAGGGTTTCCTCAGATTTGAGGCATAAGAAAACAAGAAGAATGTATAGTCCCTATCTTGAACAACACTGGCCTTTAAGCTGACAGGGCAAAGGGGAAGCAGAAGTGGGCAACCTGAGTTTGATAAGCACTGAGCCCCAGCAGTTAACTGTGATAAGGACTCTGCATTTCAACAGAGCAGCATGAGTGTCTCCAGGAAGCAGAACTGGAAATGAAGGAAGTCTGAAGTACACTTTCACCAAATCAAGGTCAACCCCTGGATCCTCTTCACCTTCAATTCACTCCTTTTTTTACATTTACTTGCTGAAGCTAGATCGATCTATCCAGAATGTAGAAGGGGAAACTGGTTTGTTTTTTTACCCAGCCCATACATAGAAATGATAAGATTACTAGGTAAGTATTGTTTATCTTGGTTCTAAATCTAACACTCCAACTATTAGATGTTTTTAACACAGTCCCTGTTCTAGATCAGGCTTTCTCAGTCTCAGCACAAATGACATTCTGGATAGGATACTACTTGGTTGGGGGATATCCTGTGCACTGTAGAATATTTAGCAGTATCTCCTGGTCTCTATCTGCTAGATGCCAGTAGCATTACCTGCCTCCTCCCAAGGTGTCATGACCAAAAACGTTTCCAGAGACTTCCAAAAATCCCCTAGGAGTAATAATGCATGAGCTAAAAATCAGTCTTCAAGATGCACTAAGTAGTGCTCATGTTAGGTGCCAGCACCTTGTTAGCCTATTTAGGGTGCTCACCTCCATCCCATCCATAGCCATGGTGGCCAGGTAGTTAGGGTCCTGTTTGTTCCAACAGAGACGAAGCAGCGGGTGATGCTGTGGATCTTCATAAATGATGGTGCTATGTTCCAAATGGCGGAGGTCAAACATCCGCACGGAGCCATCAGCGCCCACAGAGGCAAACATGTCCCTGCCGCCTCCAGCTCGGCTAAATGCAATATCATAGACCTGTTGGTGATCAAATAAAACATTTCAGTAAGATTCACATCTGTCACCTCCATTGGGTAAAGTAGGGAAATCCACCATCTCCAGTTCATCTGCACCCCAGCTCATGACACAGAAGCAGGTAAATGAAGCCTAAATTGTGTCTCTGGGTACTTACTCTGCCACAAATGGTTTCCCAAAGTGAAGTTCATTCTGTTATAGACATTGTCTGGGCTCCCCCTACTTGCTACTTTCCAAGTCTTCATCTAAACCCTAATAAAACAAAGGCACATAGAACCTAACTGGCAGGACACAAACAACTCTGCACAAAGATTCGGAACATACAGGCTCAGGAGAAGCCAGATCAAGTGGCTGTCTTCTGCGACACTCCAAGATTCAGGTATTTATTTTCTGGGCTTTAGTGACTTTCATTTATATGCAATAACAGGCATATATGACCACACTGTGGTTAAAACCATCACTTTGAAAGGTAGAAGCAACCATCCTGAGGCCGTTTAATAGCAGCCCAGCTACCTCTGCTGTGAAACTTGGACCTGAGTCTCACTTGCAAGAAAGAGGTAACCAGCAAGCTTGAATTATGGAGGCTCAGGTGTTCCTCAATTTAGAAACAGGTTTAGGATAGCTCTCTTTTCCTAGGCTATGTTGTTTCTTCTCTCAAATGGTTTATATCCTTAAATGTCTTGTTCACTTTCTTATTGCTGGGACAAAATACCCAATACTCACAATTTAAGGAACAAGAGCTTTATTTTGGCTCATATTTCAGTCCACAGTCTGCTGGCTCTAAGGCAGGATGGTATGGTAGAGACAAGCAGCTCACCTCATGGCAGACAGGAAACAAAGCATCAAAGGAGGAGCCAGAAAGGGAGGTATAACCTTCTAGGTCAAGCCCACAATGACCTGTTTCTACCAACCAATAGCAAATTAGCTATAATGCCCCACAATCCAATTGTCTCTCAAATGTCCTGCCTACGCCCCAAGAGGCTTTAAGGAGATATCTAGATATAAAGGATAACATTCTGCTCTGAACCTGCAAAGGATGCATGCACTTCTCTTTTTGGGGGGAGGGGAAGGGTCTTGCTTTGTAGTTCAGGCTGGCCCTGGGCTCACTATGTAGCCCAGGCAAACCTGGAACTCTCCTCCTGCCTCTGCCTCCTGAATGCTGGGATTATGGGCATGAGGCACTATGCCTGGCACTGTGATATGTGGCACTGACTTCTGGTGGTGTGAGTTACCACACCTGGTATTGTTGTATGTGGTTACTGGGGACCGAACTCAAGACCTTGTGCTTGCCAGGCAGGTGCTGGAACCACTGAGCTAAATTTCTGGCCCACATGCACTTCTCTTTATGCCTATTACATATAGTCTACCTCTAAGAGGTGCCAAAGTACTAGTACTTCAAGCACTGCTGAAAAATCCAAGTCCCAAGTCTACTCAAAGCAAACTCTTAGTTGTGAAAATCAAAACAAAGTTAAATACTGCCAACATACAATGGCACAGGATAAACATTCTCATTCCAAAAGGAAGAAATAGGGGGATAGAGACCAATGGGACCAGTGCAAGACCAAAACTAAGCACAGTAAACACTGAAGTCTGTTGTTCCATGTCCAGCACCCGGGCAAGTTGTGACAATGACATGTGAACCCAAAAGGCTTGGGCAGCTGTCCCTATGACATTCCCAGTGGTTGCAACTCTCATGGCTTTTCTCTTAGGCTGGTTTTGCTCACTCCTTTCCTCAGGTGTTCCATGTTTCTGGCTTCTCTAATTTTCTGGAGTCTCCATGCACTTTTAGCTTTACTCTCAGTTTCACATACTGCTGTCAGGGGTAGTGTCTGGCCTCCTTGGTCTTCTTCTGAAATCTGAGCAGAAGCCTTCCTGATACCATAACTCTTGCACTCAGAGGCCTATAAAACCAGTAGCAGCATGTAGTCCAATGCCAAACTCTGCTGTTTTCTCCAGCAATAACCTGGCCCTTTCGCACCATGGCTGTAGGGGAACCTTGGGTGCCTACATAGCTGAGTGAACTAAATTCAGAGGAACAAATTACCAAGGCATTTAATCTCAAGCATGGTGCCCTAGGTCTTTTTTCTTGAAGCAAAGTCTTTTATTTTTGTGATTTTAAACCTGACATGGGCAGGGCCTTTCTGTTTCCTCACAAGCTCTGAAGGCATCCTTTCTGTTCATCTATTATGAAGTATCTGGCTTCACTTTGATACTAACCTTTTCAGTATCCAAATTCTGCTCCATTCCATCTTTGCAAGAGCCTGCTTTCTGGCAAAACCGAAAACTTTTCTTTCTTTTTTTTTTTTTTGCGGTACCGGGGATCGAACTCTTGAGTGTTCAAGGTTGGTGTGGTATCACTTGAGCTAAATTCCCAGCTCCAAAACTGCAAACTTTTAACGTCACTCAGCTATGCCATTGCCTTTGATTCTCAACGTAGAGCTGGCTAAAAGCTACCAACAAAGACACATGCCACAGACTAATGCTGCGCTGCCTTGAAATTTCCTCAGCCAGATTAATCTGCTGCCTTTAATCTAAGTTTCCTGCAGTCTCAGGATATCAACAAAACATAGACAAATTTTCTGCCACAGCACAACACACATGGCTGGAGCCTTTCTTCCCACCTGAAACCTTCTAAGCCTGGTTTTTTCCAGCTCTGTTTTTTTTTTTTTTTTTGAGACAGGGTCTCGCTTTGTAGTTCAGGCTGGCCCTCAGCTCACTACGGAGCCCAGGCAAGCCTTGAATTCAGAAATCCTCCTGCCTCTGCCTCCTGAGTGCTGGGATTACAGGCGTGAGCCACCATGCCTGGCATTGTGGTATGAGGTATTGATTGCTGGAGGGCATGAGTCACCACGCCCAGCATTGTATGTGATTACTGGGATCAAATTCAGGGCCTTGTGCTTGCGAGGCAGGCACTGGAACCACTGAGCTAAATGTCCAGCCACCCCTTTTTTTTTTTAAATCCCATGAAGCTTGGTTTATAACACTTTAGAGATGCTTCTCCAGTTGGCATCTCCAAACCTTTTCAAACTCCTGAGTGGTAGAGCATCCTGTGTTCGATCTTCAGACAAAACAAAACAAGCTGGCATGGTGTAATCATGCCTGTTATCCTGGCACTTGAGAGGCTGAAGCAGGAGGATTGTGAATTAGAGACTTGCATGGGCTACACAGTGAATTCAAGTCCAGCCTGGACTACACAACAGGACTCTGCATCACATAAACCAACAAAACAAAACAATGCCAAGAAAACCCATCACCTGCAGTCAAGGACAATAATGATAACTGACTTCTGGGGATGTATAAGTATAATTTCTTCCTTTTTTAAAAAGTTGTTTTTGGTACTAAAGATAGAAATCAGGACCTGGGTGCTTGCCAGGCAGGCATGGCACCATTGAACTACATCCCTGGACCATAATTTCTTATTAGACGCTGCAGCTCCTACCATCTTGACTTCTGCCAATAATAGAAAGGACACTGTCTAATTAATATCTATTTCTCTTTAACCTCTTAAATTCTTTTTTCTCTGGCAGATAGTAGCGAAGTTATGCTTCCCTTTCTTTGGTAGTAATTAAAGAAGTTCAAAAGGGAACTAAACCGGTCATCAACGAAGAGGCACCTCGGCCTGAGACACCTGCCAGATCAAGACTTTAATCGTCCAATCCAGCTCCTTCAGGGTAGATGCCTGTTTAGCAGTATGTGCAACCCATGGTATCACTCAGGGGTGAGACACTGTAGGAGCCCAAAAAGTATGACTCAGTGTACAAAGTTCTCTCAGCTTTAAGTGACTGGTCCTTCATCCATGTGTGGTTTGTCAGAAAAAAAGGAATAATTCCCCAACGTATTCAACCCTCCTCTATTCCCATCTGCCAGGAAACCATGAGAGCATCCTGAGTAAGCAGGGAAAAACTAAGTATCTCTGTTCCACTCTCTGTTCCCAGAAGCATCTATGCTAGTTAAACTCAATCTCTGGATTCTAGGACCCCTGTTTCTTCTACTAAACTTTTTTTTTTTTTTTTTTGAGACAGAGTCTCGCTTTGTAGTTCAGGCTGGCCCTGAGCTCGCTATGGTGCCCAGGCAAGCCGCCGTGAACTCAGCAATCCTCCTGTCTCTGCCTCCCGAGTGCTGGGATGACAGGCGTGAGCCACCACGTCCGGCATTGTGGTATGCGGTGTTGATTGTTGGTGGGCGTGTCTCCACGCCCAGCATTATATGTGGTAACCGGGGTTCGAACTCAGGACCTTGCGCTTGCGAGGCAGGCGCCGGAACCACTGAGCTAACCCTCCGGCCCCTTCTACTAAACTTTTTAGCCTAGTGGGAATGACTGCTTCCAGCCACTCCTATCCTCTCAATTAGTGTACTGTTGCCTCATCAGTGTAATAAATCCCGTGACTTAAACAGTCTCAGTCTACATACAGAACTGAAGAATAGTTACTATCAGGCCGGAGATTTAGCTCAGTGGTTTGGCGCCTGCCTCGCAAGCAGAAGGTCCTGAGTTCTATCCCGGTAACCACATACAATACTAGGTGTGGTGACTCATACCCACCAGCCATCAATACCACATACCACAGTGCCGGGCGTGGTGGCTCATGCCTGTAATCCCAGCCCTCGGGAGGCAGAGGCAGGAGGATTGCTGAGTTCAAGGCTTGCCTGGGCTACATAGTGAGCTGAGGGCCAGCCTGAATTACAAAGTGAGACCCTGTCTCAAAAAAAAAAAGAATAGTTACTATCCTGGAAGACACACTAATAACTGAAATAAATAGATCACAGATGTGCAAATACTGGATCTTTTCTTTGATATGAGAACCTATAGATGTAAATGAGTTCTAGAATGTATCGTAGTTTTGTAAAACAGGAAATATCCAAAGGGAATTTGGTGTGGGAACGTAATGAGGGGAAAGAATAAATATGATTCTGAAAGAAAATAAAACAGTATGTATATAAGGGGTGGTAAGTTGTGGGTGGGTAGCGATGTGCGTAAAAATGAGAATTAACTTGTGTCATATACTGGTACAAATTCCCCAATGTTGTGTGTGATTGTGTGCTGTATATAAAATGTACCAATAAAGAATTCAATGTTGGGCCGGAGGGTTAGCTCAGTGGTTCCAGCACCTGCCTCACAAGCACAAGGTCCTGAGTTCAATCCCCGGTAACCACATATAATGCTGGGCGTGGAGACACACCCACCAACAATCAACACCGCATACCACAATGCCGGACGTGGTGGCTCACGCCTGTAATCCCAGCACTCGGGAGGCAGAGACAGGAGGATTGCTGAGTTCGCGGCGGCTTGTCTGGGCACCATAGTGAGCTCAGGGCCAGCCTGAACTACAAAGCGAGACCCTGTCTCAAAAAGAAAAAAAAAAAAAAAGAATTCAATGTAAAAAGAAAAAAGAATAGTTACTATCTTTGAATTGGAACTAAAAGAGAACAAGATAGGTGGTCATATAATTAAAATACAGCACCTGTTCTACATGATGCCAAGATAGTTTCTAGAAGTTCTTTACTAGTCCTCTCTGAAAAAAAAAACTCTTCACCTGAAACTTGGTTTAGTAAAAGGCAAGTCCAGTAAGTTTGTAATAAATCTTAACCTTAGGAGTACAGAAGCTAAAAATAACCCTTTACTAACCACAATCATTACCTCCCTATACTGTTGATAACCTCCATTTCTGGCCTCTGCTCAAGGCATCCTTTTTTTTTTTTTGAGACAGGGTCTCGCTCTGTGGTTTAGGCTGGCTCTGAGCTCACTATGTACAGCCCAGGCAAGCCTCAAACTCAGCAATCCTCCATCCTCTGCCTCCCGAGTGCTGGAATTACAGGCATGAGCCACCATGCCCAGCACTGTGGTATGTAACACTGATTGCTGGTGGGCTGAGTCACCACACCCAGTATTGTTGTATGTAGTTACCGGGATCAAACCAGGGACCTAGCACTTGCTGGGCAGGCACCAGAACCACTGAGCTAAATCTCTGGCCGAAGGCATCCTTTTTTTTTTTTTTTTTTTGAGACAGGGTCTTGCTTTGTAGTTCAGGCTGGCCCTGAGCTCACCATGGAGCCCAGGCAAGCTGCTGGGAACTCAGCAATCCTCTTGTCTCTGCCTCCCGAGTGCTGGGATTACAGGAGTGAGCCACCACGCCCAGATTGTTGGTGGGCGTGAGTCTCCATGCCTAGCATGATAAGTGGTTACTGGAGATCGAACTCAGGACCTTGCGCTTGCAAGGCAGGTGCCAGAACCACTGAGCTAACCCTCTGGGCCCTGAAGGCATCCTTTTTACCTGCACAATTAATACTCCTAGTTGTGCCAGTAAGGCAAAAAGAACAAACATAACCTCATCTGGGCATGGTGGCACATGCCTGTAATCCCAGCACTCAGGAGGCAGAGGCAGGAGGACTGCCATGAGTTCGAGGCCAGCCTGGTGAGTTTAGGGCCTGCCTGAACTACAAAGCAAGACCCTCTCTCAAAGAAAAACTAAAAGCAAAAACAAAAGCAAAAACAAAAAACCCACCATAACCTCAAAGAAATGAGAGAAGAAGCACAGAATGGCTCTGGATGGACTATTTTGCACAATCACCAAAGGAATGCTTTGATTAAACTACGATCACCAGTAGCTTTCTTCAGTTTTTCAACAAATATGTAAAACATATATCTAATAAAATGTTTCCAAGTAGTACTGGAAGTATAAAAATACTATATAAAGTATTATATAAGTATAAATTATATAATTATATAAATTATTATATATTAGAATGTAATAAAATATATTTTGAGAAAATAATTAAATTTGTCCATCAGAAAGTTTTCCCTTTTCCTGTCTCCCTTTACCTTAAAAAAACTATTATGTTTTGAAATAAATTTTATTCTAAAATTATTTTTAATTATATTGGTTCCCAATGTTTCTCTAAGAGACTTCATTATTTAAAAAAATGGCAATCTCACCGGGCATGGTGGCTCATGCCTGTAATCCCAGCACTCGGGAGGCAGTGGCAGGAGGATTGCTGAGTTTGAGGTTTGCCTGGGCTACATAGTGAGTTCAGGGCCAGCCTTAACTACAAAGTAAGACCCTGTCTCAAAAAAAAGGCAACCTCTTGCATGGAAAAGGAAAACAATAGACTGTAGAATGTCATTTATGTTAATCAAAATGCATTTATATTAGTCAAAAACTTACAACAGTGTTGTTCTTGCTGTTCTGACACATTACTATTTTAAATCTGAACAAGAAGCACTTTGGTATTATGATTGTCTACAAAATTTCCAAAACAATGGAAGAACAACTTGATGTATTACCTATTGGCACAGAAAGCATCTGAAGAAAAGAAAAAGCATTATTACCTCTTTGTCATGGGCTATCAGCTGGGTCTTCACGTGGCCAGACACAAGGTTCACTCGCCCCAACACCTGCCCAGTCTCCAGCCCCCAGATGGTACAAGTTGTATCAATGCTTGAGGTACCTGTGAACAGCCATGCAAGTCAGTGCTGATAGGGTGAGGTTCCCATGCAAACAACCCTTTTCTGCCTACTCATGTGCGTGGCCAGGGAACAATATGCCACAAATGCTTCCTGAGTACAGGAAAGGTCAAACATTTCTCTTTTTATATTTTGCGGTACTGGGAATAGAACTCAGGCCCTTGTGCTTCCAAGGTAGGCATGGAAACACTTGAGCTAAATTCCTGACCTCTCTTTTTTTAAAATTTTTCTTTGAGACAGGGTCTTGCTTTGTAGTTCAAGCTGGCCCTGAGCTCACTATGTAGCCCAGGCGAGCCTCGAGCTCACAGCAATCCTCCTGTCTCTGCCTCTTGAGTGCTGGGATCACAGGCGGGAGACACCACACCTCATCTAGGTATTTAATTTTCATTTTAGGATGCTTATATTTTACTCAGAGAAACAAGATATACACACACAGAAAGCTCAACTCTAAGGCTGGGGGTTTTTAGCTCAGTGGTACTGTGCCTGCCTTGCAAGCACAGGATCCTGAGTTCAATCTGCAGTACTGAAGAAAAAGTTCAACTCCATATAAGGAATTAATAACCATATTCTACATCAACCCATTTCTCACTTGACCCTGTTGTACACAGGATGATTCAAGTACCCCAGACCCTAATTAAAAACTGGTGAAGGGGCTGAGGATGTCACTCAGAGGGAGAGGGCTTGCCCTCCATGTGCAAGGCCCTAGATTCCATCCTCAGCACCAAAACCCAAATGACTAGCCCAGTGTTATATGTGACTACCCCCGCTCCACATCCACACAGTGTTATCTGAGAAAATGTATCGCTGCTTCTTCAACTGGAATACCTACTCCCCAACTCCCTTACCCAGAAGATAAGGATCCACCTCATTCCAGTCAAAGGAAGTCAGGGGGGCACAGAAATCTGAGTTCTTGTTATTATTCAGCAAACATTCCAGCCTTGTCTCTGTTTCACCAACCTGGAAAAATAGTAATTTTAATAATCAACCAGTCCTATCCTCACACAAAAATTTAAAAACCTGATTCAGATAATACTTTGGTAAATCTAAGACATTTGGGAAAACATTTTTATCATAAAACCTAGAGGAGCTCCCTGAATTAGACTTCTTCCCAAAGTTTTTTCCCTGCTTAGCTTTGCCTTCTACATTTTCAGCCTACAGCTTCCTAAAGGGGAGGTCTTCTCCCTTGCCCTATCTAGAACCTCAGGACTTCCTTGACTGGGCTGTGTACCCAAGGCTATGGAGTCTGCTAAGTTCAGCTGAGAGGGGAAGGGGGCTCCAAGATCGGCTCATACAATCCATTAGCATCACTGGCTCAGCATTTTGTTTCATTTACTCAAAAATATCTGGATTGTCAACAGACAAACAGATCCAGTATCCCCCAACCCCACTAAAGACTGTACTTATCATGTCAGGTTAATTGAGCCTCAGGCTGACTGTAGCCAGCAAGAGGACTCAGAGAATCTTGGCCAGACTGACTGGAAAATCTGCTGAGCTGAACAAAGCAGCCCAAGGAAGCTTTGCTCATCTGTCTCAGACTGCAGTGACACTCACTGCCCTGATCCAGCCTTGCATTTTGTGACTCTACATTGTTCACAGCTAATACTTAGAAAACCCATTTGTGCAGCTGCAAGCAGAGCATGTGCTTACCCTCCACACACGGAGATAGTCACCACTTGTTGCCAGTAGGTCTGGATAGACTCCTTTTGTGTCGGGGATCCACATGAGTTTCGTGGTAGGGTATGGATGGTCAAAGGTATTTCGGCAGATAAATTCTGAACTCTCCTCATCTAAGCCAACAAGCTGAACCTGTAATATACCGAAGTTGAGCTATGTAAGCATTTCTTCTTCTGGAGCAAATACCTAACTGCAGAATCAGAAACTGCTACAACAAAAAGGAATGTAAACCAGCTACCCTACTTCCAGACAGGAAACCCAGCCTCAAAGAATTCAGTTATATTCAACTCTACAAAGATAGTAAAAAACAGGCTAGATCTGACCCCAAACCACATAAGCCACATAACTGCACTACCTTCTCTATGACCTCTGTAGTATCAGAAAATATGGTGGAATTCTCTCAGTTTCCACAATGACTAGAAATGCTGTGGGCATTTAGTGTTCGTGGGTTGGGGATATCAAACAACCCAAAAAGTCCCTTACAACAAATTAATGTCTCACCTAAAAACCAACAGTGTACAATATACCACACACACACACACACACACACACACACACACACAGCTCAACACTATACTTATAAATTTACCTATAAGAATGTATGAGCATTTAAGAATTCAAGCCACAGTTAAAAAAAATCAATAAATAACACAAGTGGCTGTCATTGACAAAATTCCACTTGCTTGAGACATTCCATTTTTTCTAACAATTTTGGCCTCACCACTAACTTTCATTTTTTATGTCAAACTCACTCTGGCTCAGTGGCTCTTACTCATATATATTTGCTTATGAACTACCAACTAGCCAGCTGGTAGGTATGATTTTTTTGGTAAAAATTCTTAAGAGGAAAAGCATTAACTATAGATCAGAAAAGGATTTATCTTCCTGATCTATTTTAAACTTTGATATCGTTATTCCAACACCCCCAAAATTAAGTATAGTTATACAATTCAGTGAGTTTTGGTCAATGTTCAGTTTTGTAACTTCCTCAAAAATTAAAAAATAGAACCCTTTTAGCAACCAAGAAATTCTTACTCTCCCCTGTAATGCTCTACCCCTAGCCATTGATCTATTTATGGTTTTGTCTTTTTCTGTTACTTATATATGGAATTTATAGTATTGAGAATTTTGAATCTAACTACTTTTGCTCAGCATTATATTCTTGAGATTCATCAGTGTTCTTATATCAGGAGCTCATTTACTTATTGCTGGGAAATATTGCATTATTCATAATTTACCCATTTATTACTCATGAATATTTGGGTTACTTCTAGATTATGGCTATTATAAATATTGCTGCCATGAACATTTATGTACAGATCCTTTTGTGGACATTCACTTCTCTGGGTAGATAACTTTAAGAGCAGAACGGATGGATCATATTGTAAGTCTATTTTTAACTGTGCTTTAAAAAAAATTCCAAGCTGTTTTCTAAAGTGGCTGTATCATTTTGCATTCCCACAAGCAATGTATGAATGTGCCAGGTGCTTCACATCCTGTTAGTACTCAGTATTTCCAGTTGTCTTGTTTTTATGGAACTGGGGGTCAAATCCAGGGGCACTCTACCATTAACTTAAATTCCCAGCCCATTTTATTTGAGACAAGGTCTCAAATATGCAGCCCAGGCTGGCTTTGAACTTTCAATCCCCCTGCCTCAGCCTTCTAAGAGCTGAGTGTTATAGGCATGTACCACCTATGCCTGGCTACTCTGCTTTACTTTTCTTTTTTCTTTTCTTTTCTTGAGACAGGGTCTTGCTTTGTAGTTTAGGCAGGTGCTGCAACCACTGAGCTAAATCTCCAGCCTACCCATGGATGACTTTTAAATCTCTGTAAGATGACTAAATCTAAATTCTCATTTTATGGAGCACTTAAGGGATTTCAAATGACATATAATGTGTTGGGAAGATAATGTGTGAAACTATAAAAGGAGACAGAACTCAATGCTCTAGATCATGAGAGAGAGTAATAAAAGTAGAGTCAAAGGTTAAACCACTGATCTCCTTATTTGTAACAAAGTGATAACTGCTAACAGTTCAGTAGGAAAAAAAAATCAAGTTGGGTGAGTGAGGAAAAGTGGAGTTCAATCTGAGCAGAATCTTGAAAGTGCTTGGAAGGGACCTACACAGCCAGTAAGGGAAGAGAATGGCATCCCTGCAGGTGGAACAGGAGGAAATGTACAAAGGTAGCACACACTAAATGACCCATCTGAGAGAACTGTGTGGGATGGTGGTGGACACACAGCAAACTGAGGGGGCAGGAACTCCCCACTCATCCCCTGGCCACCAAAGTACCTCTGAGAATGACAGACCCTGACAAGATAGACTGCCTCGGGGGAGAAGCTGTGTTCAGGGGAGAACAGGCGGAAAAGGAAGAATGGGGCTAATGGTGACAAGAGGTGAGAATGACAAAGTATGCCCAGGGAGGACCACAAGAGAGACTGTGACCAAATCAAAAAGGTTTACTGGGAATCAAAAGATTCACATTCTGATCTTTGTTTAAAGGGTAATTTATAATGGAATAAGAAATATCTCACATTAGTCTTGGTGGAAGGAGAAGGATAAAACAAATTAGAGGCTAAATTATGGGCTCACTGAGCGGATTAACTACAGAATAAGCCTCTGATATAGATTATGTATTCATTCACTATTTACTAAGTGGTTATGACTGGGGATGGTTCTAAGTGCTACGGATATAGCAGTGAGTAAAGCCCCAAATCCTTATCTCTAACCATGCAGATAACACTGTGAGGTTGAACTAGAAAATAAAAGGTTACACCCACTTCTAAAACTTGCCTTTCAAACTAGCAGACATTTTCTCCCAGCACCAATAACAAACTGTATGAGCAACTGCCACTTCGAGTCCTCTGAACCTAACATTCAAGACCACCTACCATTGTGCCCGAATCACTCTCAGTGATTTAGTCACTACTCCCCATCATCTTCCCATGCCTTTACATTTCCTTCAATAGTCATAAAATCCCGCCTCCTTTCTCTTGATCCCAGTCTGGGAAGAACCTCGGAAGTGTTGGCTTAAGCCAAAGCTTGGCTGTGGCCACATCTCCTAACCACTTTTTCCCTCAGACAGCGCACGGCTCGCTCTTGGTCCGGCACTCTACTCCTATTCAGGCAGGCAAATCCGTCTTCTCAGAATGTCTGTGCCGATTTTCCACTCCAGCTTCCCCAAATCTACAACAGGTAGGGAGGTCAGTTGGATCTGCTCTTGAAGATATGAAGTCTCAGGCTTCAAGGTCAAGATGCATTTTTTTCAACTTAATTCACCAAAAAGCAGCACCAGATTAGAAGTGCTGGATCAGTTATTAATAGTGATGCTAGTTATCTCCTTTGACTACTATTATTTATACATAGTTTCCTAAATAAGAAATCCTCAGTGAGTTTGGGACAGAGATTTAGCTCAGTGGTTCCGCTGCCTGCCTAGCAAGCACAAGATCCCTGGTTTGATGCCCTGCAACCACATACAATACCACAACCAACAATCAGTACCACATACCACAATGCTGGGCATGGGAGCTTATGCCTATAATCCCAGCACTCAGGAGGCAGAGACAGGAGGATTGCTGTGAGTTTGAGGCTTGCCTGGGCTATGTAGTGAGCTCAGGGCCAGCCTGAACTACAAAGTGAGACCATGTCTCAGAAAAAAAACAAAAACCAAAAAACCCAAACTATTGCCTTTTAAATCCTCTATATCCTTAGTTTTGCCTATTTCACCTTATATTTTCTAAGGCATGAAATTATTAATTTATCAAATCCTTCTTGCATCTCTCTTTCTTTTTCTTTTTTTTTTTTTTTGCAGTACCAGGGATTGAGCTCATAGCCCTTGTGCTTCCAAGGTGGGCATGGTACCATTTGAGCTAAATCTCCAGCTCCTGTTTTGTTTTATGAGTCAGGGTCTCCATTTCAGACTAGGCTTGAATGCACCATGTAGCCTAGGCTGGCTACAGTTTTTAATTTCTATTTGATTTTATTTAATTTGTCTCCCCTATCTTTATCTGTATTTTTAATAGTTTTGAATTTGCCTTTACTTTATCTCATGTGGCTTTTAATTGTGACAACTATGCTGTGCCAGTTCTGTTTTCTTCTACTGCTATGTCTTATTATACCTGTTTGCTTATATATCTGCTTGAAGTTTGATTTTTCTTAAGTTCTTTGAATTCTCACTGGTAGGACATGACATTATTTTATTTTTGTTTACTTTATTTTGAGTCACTTTCACTTTATAGTGCAGGCTTGCCTTGAGCTAGACCAGGCTGGCCTTAAATTTGCTGTGGTCCGCTTGCCTCACCCTCCTCAGTTTTGGGATTACAGGCATGCACCACCATGTCTGCATGAATGAACATTATTTTGCAACTGAGGATAAAATACTTTCCTGGTGTGAGTAATTTACCTGCCATTTATTTACACACCCCCCTCTATTTTTTTTTAGTTTTTTTTTGAGGCAGGGTCTCGCTTTGTGGTTCAGACTGGCCCTAAACTATGTAGCCCAGGCTGGCCTCAAACTCACAGCAATCCTCCTGCCTCTGCCTGCTGAATGCTGTGATGACAGGCATGAGCCACCATGCCCGGCACTGTGGTATGTGGTACTGGGTATCGAACTCTGGACCTTGTACTTGCCGGGGATCAAACTTGGGGCCTCGCACTTGCTAGGCAGACTTTGGAACCACTGAACTAAATCCTTGACCCTTTTCTATTATCTTTTTAGCTACATGTTGGTTCCTTTTGAATGAGGTTCCTTCTACATGATCTGAAGGAGGTCTCTGGAAGAAAAGGACCAGGCCATGGTCTAAATTAGCAAAACACATGAAGCCTTTCCAGCTCTTTGGCCAACAAACATGAGACCCCCCCATGCTGCTCACAATTCAATCTCTTCTCCATCGCCTCATCTTTTAGAAGAGGTACCACGTCCAAGTTCCCTTGTACACTTGGCTCCCTTTTTTCTTGTGGTGTCAACAGCAGTCTGGGGAAGCTCCTGCTGCCAGCCCAAGTACTCTCTTCTCTCACTAGTCCTAAAAGGCTGATTTTCTCCAAAAGAAACCTATTTTGGAAAACTACAGCTCTTCTAAGTTTGAAATCTTCAGTCACGGACACTCTCAGCCTCCTCCTATACCCATTATACAGCCATCCTTCCTTACATATCATGGGGTATAAGAAAAAAATTAAATCTGAATTTAATAATCTTAGTGTTGACATTTAGGTTTCTTCCTCTGCCTTTTCTTTGTAGTCTTCCTTCCCTATTCTCTTGTTAAGCCTTCTCAGTCTCTTATCACCAGTGCCTTTCAATATTGTTCCATAACACTTTCCCTAACATGTGACACAAAGGCCATACAAAGAAAAGCTGTGAGGCAGGAACATTTATATTACCCCTGCCCCCAGTTCTGGGGATTGAACCTATGACCTCTGCACTGAAGTACATCCTCAGTTCTTTTTTTGGGGGGTTTGCTTGTTTTGGAGAATCTGCCCAGAGGGCCAGGATTAGAGGCATGCATCACCATACCCTGTTCACTCTGTGTGTGTGTGCATGTGTGTGTGTGTGTAAAATCTTTAAGCTCCCAAATTATCCAAATGAACACAATACTACAGTCACTGGACCATTTTCTTACAATTGTTCTTCTAGCTCAAATAGCCAAAGCAATATTGTGAGGGTAGATGGTCTTTATCTTCTGTCCTTTCTTCAAGCTAATCTCTTGACTGCTATGGTACACACAGGCACCCGAGTCCACTCCGTCAACCTCTGAAAGGCATTCTGGTGCTGCAATCCTTGCTCCCAGCTCCCAGCTCATGGTCAGTCCAATCATTAAGGCCTCAGGCTGGATTGCCTACAGAGCAGATTCATTTTCTGTTTAATCACAATATCTCCAGTAAATGTGTGTGAATAAAATTAGAGGGAAAAATAATTGGTTCAGCAGTCCTTTGAGGTAGGGGATTAGTCCTCTCCCAGTCTAGATAAAGGAGAAAGTTAAAACCACAGAAGTTTTTACCTTTTAAATTCCCCTGCTGACAAGAGATCAAAGACTGAAGGAACATGGTGAATATATAAATATTTGCCAAAAAGACCGCTGCATGCTAAAATATTCTCTTCACTGCTGGGAATCTTGCATCTGTTAACAAAGGCTATAGGTTTCCAAGTAAAATCACGTGCATATACTTAATTGCCTGCACAAACATGTCCAATTAATAAGCAAACATGAATCCTAAAGGGCTAGCACAAATACTAAGAAATGAAAACCCATATATCACAGTCCAAATAATTACTTACCAAATATATAAAGTAATTGCATTAAAAATCTCAAAGAAGTCAGGCATGGCAGCACATGTCTGTAATCCTAGCACTCTGGAGGCTGAGACAGGAGGATCATAAGTTCAAGGCAGCCTAGGACATATTGAGACCATGTCATCCCCCAAAAAACTCAGAGGAGTGCCAGAGATTCAGCTCAGTGGTTCCGGTGCCTGCCTAGTAAGTACAAGGTCCCTAGTGCGATCCCAGTAACCACGTACAATAATACTGGGCATGGTGACTCACACCCACCAGCAATCAGTACCATACACCACAGTGCTGAGCGTGGTGGCTCACACCTGTAATCCCAGCACTAGTGAGGCAGTAGCAGGAGGACTGCTGAGTTTGAGGCTTGCCTGGGCTACACAGTGAGCTCAGGGCCAGCCTGAACTACAAAGTGAGACCCTGTCTCCAAACAAACGAACAAACAACCCTCATAGGAAGGAGCAGACTGACAAGGAAGACGTTCACTTGCATATATTGCAGGTTCAAAGTAGTCACATCTAGACACTTAAAAAAGCATCAAGTGTACATACAATCTCTCTTCTAGTGACTCAAAAAATCCTTTCCAGATGCTAGAAGTCAGAACATTAAGTGGCAAGTTAGATAATAAGCACCTAAGTGGAAGAGAAGCTCAACAATTGCTGTCTATCTTTTCTAAATAGAAAAAAGAAATCCACCTGTCCAACAACTGCAGATACTATCAAGACTCAGAGGGCACTGGATGTACCTCAGTGATGGAGCCCTTATCTAGGAGGCACGAGATCCTGGGATTAATCCCTAGTACCACAAAATACAAGCTAACAAAATCACCTTAGGAAAAATGACTGATTCTTTTTGTGTGTGTGTGGTATGTGGTACTGATACCTGGTGGCTGTGAGTTACCAAGCCCAGTATTGTTGTATGTGGTTACCGGATGAACCAGGGACCTTGCGCTTGCTAGGCAGGCGCTGGAACCACTGAGCTAAATCTCTGGCCCTGCCCGATTCTTATATTAGAGTTATTGTGTGCAAGTGAGATAGAGTTAGAGAAAACCAGTTTAGCTACTACATTACTACAGAAGTCTGACAGTGAGAAGCTGCTAGACCACACAAGAGCTGGTTAAAAGGATCAGGAATATTTCTCCCTATAATATGTCCACCATTGGGAGAGGAGGGTGGATGTGATGACCCTTGGAGACACCTTTCTAACTTCAGGTCTGATTCCTGTCTGGCAAATAAAAAATTCAAATTTACCTAACATCCATATAATTGTCTTTATATATGTTTCAATTATAGCTGATGATTAAATGATTAAATAGCAAACATTCATGCTTGCCTCGGCAGCACACATAATAAGTAGATAACATTTCTGAACGACTTACCCCATACCATTACATATGTAAGTCCGTTACATACATTAACTCATATCTTCTATATAACAACCTTGTAAGTCGGTGAACTCAATACTTACTACCCTTGTTTTACAAATGAGGAGACTAAGGCCCACAGCATAACTTCCCCACAGTCACAAGAAACTGGGAAATGGCAAGATTTAGAACTCAAGGATAGGGTGTAGCTCAGTACTACAGCACTTGTCTAGCATGAACATGGGTGGCTCTAAGAAATCTCAACCTGGGCTATCTCAAAAAGGCTATCTGGCAATAGCTTTTATTATGGGTGAACTTGGATGGAAAGACAGAATCAGAAGCATGCAGGTACAAAGGTTACTCTAGGGCAAAGTTTTTAGGTCATCTGGGCCATCAGTGTCTGTCAATTTCAGGAGTGGAGCTCAGGAAGCACAAGTCCCTCAGGGGATTCTCACACACTAAAACGTAGTGAATCATTCTTCCACTGCTTCAGGACCCAAAAGGAATGTAAACCACAACACCATAACAGGGCTTGTTATTCCAAGTCTAGCTGATAGAATCTGTTTCTTTATTCTGCAATGATTCCTGAATTCATTCTCATCAGGGAATACCTAGAAGTCAAATTCTTGAAATCTTACAGATTTAATTCTATGGGCCAACTATCAACAATTTTTTTTTTCTTTCAGTACCAGGGATCGAACTCCGGCCCTTGTGCGTCCAAGGTTGGCGCGGTACCATTTGAGCTAAATCCCCAGCCCATCAACAATTTTATAGTAGGAAATAATAACCATGGTAATACTAAAATTTAAGATTTATAATCATGTTTTCTTTGTCAATGTGTCCACAAAAGATAACCACTTTGGGATCTTTTCATCAGTGTTAAATGCTGTCATTTTGCCATTCACTATCCACAGAAAGCAGGAACCTAAGATCTAAAAATTCTAATTTTTAGAATTCCTCTAAATTATGAAGTCTGTCATCTCCAGGGAAGAATTTCCCCCAAACAGCCTGTGAACCATTGCTTCAAAGTGGGATGTATTGCCCATCAGCTCCTAGACAAAGACCATTACAACAAGGATTATTAACTTGTCTATGAACTTTAACTAGAAAATTACACTCACATTTTCATTAACCTCTAATTTAAGTGTAGCATTTACCTAATTGTAAATGGAGGCAGCAATATACAGCAGTCTAAATATCTATGACCCTGTATCTAACAGAATCATTTTTTTCATATCACATTATAGGTGTTAAAACATCTTAAAATAGTGTTTATCTTCATCACTACTTCACACTACAGTAACTACACTGGATAATATAATTTATTTTATTTTGTTTTACTTATTTTTTTGGTGGTACTGAGGATCAACTCAGGCCTAAAATATAAGTTAAAACAAGTTAAAGGTATACATTACTACCTCACCACCCTCAAAAAAAAAATCTTGACATTTGTAGCTCAATATAATTGGTTTTGTTTGGAATCCTATGCATCTTATGTACTTGAAAACAGAATTATGAGACAAGGTCTGTTGGCACTGGCTTACTGAAGGTGTCCATCATGGCATATATGGCAAGAAACCTAATTTCCAGATAAGTGGAAGCACAAGAGTTTTAAGACTTCACATTGTCTCTAACATGTGAGTTACGATATAGTTAACTGCTCGTTCTGTTAATACTGGGATTCCTGCTTTACATTTCACGAAGGCCATAATATCTATGTGTGTGGCACAAAGAAGGCTCTCCATATAGTTGCTAAGTGAAAGGACAAACACTGGAATAGAGCTCCTGGAACTGAAGTTGGCCACCAATCACTCCACTGATACCACCAGCAGTCTAGCTGTGGCTGTTTGTTCTCTCACAGACTACTATGCTGACCCAGTGACTCCACAGTAACTTACAGAAAAAAAAATTCGCTTTATATAAAGACATGTTTTATTATTTATTTATTTATTTTTGCTTTTTGAGACAGGGTCTCGCTTTGTAGTTCAGGCTGGCCCTGAGCTCACTATGGTGCCCAGGCAAGCCGCCGCGAACTCAGCAATCCTCCTGCCTCTGCCTCCCGAGTGCTGGGATTACAGGCGTGAGCTACCACATCCGGCATTGTGGTATGCGGCGTTGATTGTTGGTGGGCGTGCCTCCACGCCCAGCATTATATGTGGTTACCGGGGATTGAACTCAGGACCTTGCGCTTGTGAGGCAGGCGCCGGAACCACTGAGCAAACCCTCCGGCCCGACGTGTTTTATTTTTAAATAATAGTTCTAGTGGTCTTCACCTCACACAGTAAACACATCAGCTCTTTTCATTACTTTCAACTCTTTCTCAAAAGAGATACCAAAGGTAGGATTTATTCCAGATACAGGTGTGCTCCTGAAAAACTAAACAAACCTAAAATATTGGAAGAATTTTTTTTTTTTTTTACCAGACCTTCACCTGTAAACAGAATCCGTTTCCTGAAGCAAGCTGTGGGTCATTTAATATCCCATAGCTACACAGTGGTCCAGACATGACTTAATTTTAGACCACCTGGCTTTTTTAACCCTTGCATCAGGTCTGTTCCTGCCCAGTCTTCTTAAATCTGACATTTGTGTCAATAAAAGTACATACTGGCTTTAAAAACCACTAGCCAAAGTTTCCACTCACTCTGATCACTAAAGTATCTTTAAATACAATAAACTGAGATAAAAGAAAGAAAACTTTTCCCAATAACTTTCAAAACTTTTATCTGGAACTACAAGCTTAAAAGCTTCCCTCTCTACTAATGCTTCAATGAAGGAGTCTCAAAGTGATGGACATTCAACAAGAGCAAAACTTACTACTAAGGACCGCAAATCAGCGTGGAAGAAGCCAATAAAAGATTAAATCAAGTGTCATCTTTCTCCAAGCCAATTCTGGTAGTACGGCTGGAAATACACTAGTAGTAACTGGGGTGGAAGTAGGAGGCGGGGAAATCCACGGAATAAGCAGTGGTAACAAATCTTATGTGGCCAGGAGTGCACGACCATCAATCGAAACGTTTGCATTTTTCCTTTCATAGCCAACATTCCCTCGTCCATCTCCCGCCCCAACAGTTGAAGCAGTGCGGCAGGAGTTGTGGGAAGGGCTGGGATAAATGGCATAGCTTTAGGATATGAACTCGGATTTAAAATCTGTTACCACCACGAAATACCTGCCTGCCACGGGGCAAATCACAACATTGTGCTTCAGCTTCCTCACTACACAGGAATGCTGCCAAGACTAACTGAGACAAAGAGTACAAAACCCTCAGCACAGGACCAGACATAAGAGGAACCGCTCTGGGGCGCTAAGGCGACTGTGCAGGAGGGTTCGGGGGGTCTGGCTCCAGCCTGGACGGGCGCTCCCGGGTCTGCTCCCCGCCAGCTGGCTTCCCAGCCCCTGCCCGGCCCACCTTGTTGTTGTACTCCTCCACGAAGCTGCCCAGAGCCAGCCGAAAGCGCTTGTCAGGCCGCACGCTCCAGTTCATGGCGTATACGGTCCAGGGCGCTTCGTACTTGTAGATCTCCTTCCGTTTGCCGTGCAGGGACATGGTGGCGGCGGGGCCGCAGAGCCGTCTGAAGAGACAGCAGGCCGGAGCGAGCAGTGAGCGAGTCCCGCGGAGAGCCGGTACTGGGACCTAGGGTTCCGAAGGGAGGCGGGGCAGGGGCGGGCAGAAACGGCGTAGCCCGGAAGCGGGGCCACGGCGACAAACGACGGCCGGTCCGACCCCCACTTTCAAACCAGTTTAGGAACCACAACCACCACCTTCCGTTTAGGATGCCGCCCCACTCTCTTGGAACGGAAGCTACGCGACCTCTGCGGCGCCGCCAGCCATTGGTTGTCTGGCCCGTCCTTTTGAAACTATTTCTTCTTTTCATTGGTTATTGCCGCCGTAGTTCTGAACACTCTTCGTTATTGGTTCGAATGTTTGTCATTCCAACTTCTCGCCCCGCCCAGCTCCTAGAGGGAGGAGCTTTGGTAACCCTAAATATCATTGGCTGGCCAAAATGTCAGTCAGATAGATAACGGCGCTGTGCGGTGTAACGGGGATTTGCTTGACCTGGGGGCGATGAGACGGGATCCAAGTTCTAGGCCAAGTCTCTGAGAGTAAAATCTCTATGCTACTTTTCCCATTTTCCTCTGCGCTGCTGCTATTCTGAGGGGAATCTCCATGCTGTTGGGTTAAAATTCCTCCTTAATGGTGGACCTGCTTCTATTCTCACTGAGCTTCGAGGTCTAGCTTTGGCCGATTTCAAATGGGAACCATCTTCCCACCTCAGGGCCATTTTTAATTTGAAGAGCTGTTGGGCCAGGGATCTGGCAACAATCGTCAGTCAGTTCTTCCCCTGCTAGTTTTGGGAGTATAGAAATGTTCCCGAATTCTAGGATTGGTTTGGAGTGGGCAACAACCAACTATCTTGGCTGCAAGTTTTTGTCAGTTCTCACCCTGTTCCTGTCTCACGTGGACCCCAAGGCAAACGCTAATCCCTGAATTGTGCAGTGAGTTTGAAATGGAGGAAGATCTGAATCTAGGTGGCATCGTCATAAATTTAGGTAGTTTCCAATTTTTGGCTTTCAATGAAGTTGAAGTTTTGTACTGGATTGTTAGCTATCTTTAAAAATAATGATAAATATTAATAAAAAATTCAAA